>LSSL01004493.1:0-10048 GCA_001953115.1 Smittium mucronatum
ACGAAATTTAATTATAAAACAATTTTCAGTGATTCTTTTATTATTTGATTTGGTTTAAAAGTTAAATAAATAAATAAGCACAAAACATAACAGAGCTAAAAGTGATCTGAACTTAAAACTCTAACATCCTGCAGCTTAAAAATTTGCGTGCTTACTTTTTTTTCTTTTTTTTCTTCCTAAATCTTATAAAAAGTAGTTATTGCATTTTTTTTTCTTTCCTTTAAAACGCACCCACCTTTGACCTATCTTTAATTTCTTCTTTTATCATTCAAATCCTTAATTGAAAATAAAGGTGGTGGTACTTTAGACTCCACCACAAAGATTTCATAGGGCGTCAGGATATTTGACCTAAATGATATTTAGCTAATTATTCAGTTTATTATAAGCTGAAGTCAAAATATACTAACCCAGTAGAAATAGCCAATTTTTATAAAACATGCCTTTTAAAAAAGTGTGCTTAATACTTAATTGTTAGTAGCCATAAATTGGGCGAAATGTCATTTAGGTTAATTGAAAACAGGTGAAATGACCCGTAACCCTCTTTACCGAAAAGCAGACTAAATTGTGTCTTTTCTCGTATCCGATATTTATGTTACTTTGTTTTCACATGACATAAATGTACGTTATATTGGTAATTTATTTTTAACACACAAAAATTTATTTCCCTATATAGTGGCAAATCTGAATAAAGCTATTCTGGAGGTTATAATTAATTTCTTGCAGAGCTTAATCATCCTTTTTCGGAAATAAAAATAAATCGAGCTCCAATTTAGGTTTTTTATTACTTTTTATTCGATGGAGCATTTAATTGTACCAATATGAACGAATAAAAATATCCAATAGGTTCCATAAACAGGGAATCTAATTCCATTTTTGTGGAATCTACCCTAAAAGTTCACCTTTTTTTCGACTATATTTAGAATAGATCCATTAAGTTTTGACAATAAATTTTCTGTTGTAAAAAAGAAAAAAAATAAAGCTATCAGCGTGTTGGTCACATAAGAATGAAATTGTAGAAAACAGACAATAAGCTTTTTAAAAAGAGTCATGTTTGACATCCATTGGAGTAACATAATTGGCAAACATGTAAATGATGGTGTTGACATTTATTTCATTCTGGGTCCAGAGATATGTTGAATCCCTAATTATTAATCCCATCGTTTTCTATTCGACATGTGAAAAAATACATCCAATTGCCAGTGTTTATATCTTCATAAAGTGCAAATAACTTTAGCTCTACTGGTCCTGAAAGAGCTAAAAGTTAAATAAACTGCTGCACAAGTTGAAAAGATTTTCCAAATAAGGAGTTGAAAAGATTTACCTTTCTTGTTTGTGATTTGCAAAAAAATCTGTAATGTTCCAAAACATTAAATAGTAATATCATTGGTGGGATTGTTTACCAATTTTTTTTTTTTTTTGTGTCACGGAATTTTATTGTTGGGATTGTTTACCAAATATCAATGAATAAATCCAATTTAGCTCCGATAGAAATAAAAGTAGACAGCTTTATTTAATAAACGGTAGAAGAAACCAATGGATGGATTTTTGTAGAAGCAAATTATTTGGGATATATTTGTACTGAATTCAAACTGCGAGCCAATTTATTATCTTTGGCTCTGTGACCGTATATGCTATTTTATTTTTTTTCATTTTTACATAACAAAATCTTTGCTGCAGCCAACTATTGGCGGGAGAATCAAAATTTACCGATTTTTGTAAATAGCTGTTTAGAAAGTTCTTCTGTGGTTGGTTATAATCTCTACTGGTAAAATATAATTGGTATTTCCGAATAGGCAGCAATAATTTCAGCCGGATAGATGTATAATTCAGTCGATTATAGCTTGGAATTTGAAATCAAAAACACGTATTTATAGAGAAATTAATATTGCTACAGCATCTTTTCCCGTGAAATAGCTAAACAAATAGTCATTGCATTTCCATTGGGCATATAGAAACCATTCCTAGTTTAGTCTAAAAGCGGAAGAGGACTGCCAATTTATTTGCATTTCAAACATCATTATTTGTTCCTCTATATATTAATACCACAATTCCTTTCTTAAAGGTTCCCTTTTACTATTGATGTTTTGGGATGCTTAATGTTACAAAATAATACAATAATCCAAAATCTGGTCTGTCGAAGCTGTTATCATGTCCACTTTGAATTTGAATAATGTCAGCTACAGCGTTAAATCTGGGCTTAAAAAAAAGGGAGCCCAAAAGATTATTATCAATGACCTAACCATGGAAATGCGTAGTGGTGAAATGCTTGCGATCATTGGATCTTCTGGTTCAGGAAAGACCACGATTCTCAATATGATCGCTGGAAGATTAGGAAAGGGCAGTGTTATGGGCGAAATTTTATATAATGGCGAAGTTCGTAACCCTAAGAAATTCAAAAATATTTTGTCCTACGTCGAACAAGATGATAATTTAAATCCCTACCTGACGGTGCGTGAGACTATAGTATATATGGCTAAACTAAAGCTTGATTCTAGAAAAATCTCAACAGAAGAGAAAGTTGAGAAGGTTAATCGATATTTAGATGAAATGAAACTTTCAGGCTTCAAAGACTCTCTTGTAGGCTCTGTAGAAACTCGTGGAATTTCTGGCGGTGAAAAAAAAAGAACCGGGATTGCTGCAAAGCTTCTTACCAATCCCAAAATCTTGCTATTAGACGAACCTACCACCGGTTTAGACAGCAATACAGCTTATTCTGTTATAAAGCTACTCAAAGACTTCACTACCTCTAAGGATGTAATAACGATTTCCACAATTCATCAACCGAATTATAAAACTTTCAGTCTTTTTGATAAAGTTCTGCTTCTTTCTTTGGGTGGGATAGTTTACTCTGGCCCGATATCCGAGGCAGAAAAATATTTTACTGATTTGGGCTTCAAAATCCCCGAATATGAAAATCCGGCCGATTTTTACTCCAAAATAGTATCTATTGATTATGGTTCTGAAGTGGGTTACTTAAAAAGCATTGCTAGAATTGAAAGGCTGAAATTTAAATGGGCTGAGTGCGGATATAAATTAAAGGAGTCTGACCAGGAACTGTTCAATTTTGATTTCAATAGGAGTCCATCTTTTGACGATTCAGCTTCCGTTAATGTCGAAGATTATGATTCAATAATATCCTCTTCCTCAATAGAAATCTCTAGACCTTCTTCAAATAAAATTAAGTGGAATAATCGTTGGTATCCTGAAATGAAAATTCTTCTGGAACGTGCTTGGTTGATCCAAATACGAGAGAGATCATTTATGATTTCATTTTTTGCCATATCTATCGCTGCAATGTTTGGATTGGGCTTCACGTTTTATAACTCTAATGGTTTTCACAGAAGTGTCCAGGATATCACGGGTCTTGTTTTTTTACTGACCTTGTACCTTATGCTCTTGATAGCTTTGCCTTTGCTCCTAATCCTTAATGGTGAACTTGAAAATATGAAGAGAGAACGCTTGTTAAGGCTGTATCGAGTTTCAACTTATATGGTTTCTCTCTCTTTGACCATGCTCCCTGTAGTTTGGGCATCCAATTTTATAATGATAACTGGAATTTATTTCATCGATAAATTTCAACTTGTGTTTTATAAATACGTGCTGTTTATTATTATTTTTTCCACCACTATCATTTGCTCATTTGCTTTTGCACTGGCTGCTCTTGCTGTTGCTCCAAACTTTGAAACTGCATCAATTTTCGCCCCACTATTGTTGGCTTTTTTCGGTGTATTTGGTGGAAACCTGGTCAATCTCAACTCCATACCTAATGTATTACAATGGATGAAATATATAAGTTACTTTTATTACACGTATGCTGGGATACTGAAAAACCAACTCACTGGTTTAACATATGACTGTTCTTTAGAACCAGGAGCTGAATGCTACAATACTGGTGAGGAAGTTTTGGTTGCACTTGAGATTACTATTTCTATTTGGAAATGTATCTTGCTGAATTTCATCATTGCATCCATTTTTTTCGCTGTTGCTTATTACGGTATCAGATACAGAAAGCGACAGAAGTACTTGTGGATTTAAATTGGCATTTTTTCTTCTTTTTTTTAAAAAAAGATCAACTTCAAATCTAAAGATCTTTATTTTAATATAGTCCCAGTGGAGTTCATTTTCCTTTACCAGTCATCTTGTATTTTCTGCTGAGATTTCCTTTGCCGTATTTAAATTATTATTAAAGAATATTGTTATACCTCTCAAACTTCTTCAGTTCATTCTCAAACTTTCGAACCCATTTTTATTTACTTAAAATTATATCACACTAATAGTATTTTGGTGTTCGCGTTATTGACCTTGTTATAATTTGAGTATTTAGTTTTTGGGTTTTTGTGGATTTATTAGTTGAAATGCCCCAAATCTAAATTACCCATATTCCATAATGATTTTTACTTTTTTTTTTTTGCAAAACTATTTAAATTTTCCTTAGTTTCGCTCTAGGTCATTTTTTGTTTCGTAGAATGATGATTTATCCATGAAAGATTCATGATGACTCTTATATACCTAAGCTTCCTTTGATATATAGAAAATCTTGTCTATTTCAGATAAGTTGGCGAGCACGAGTATTGTTTAACTTGTTAATATATTAATATATTTAATAAATATCCAGATATATCCGGATATATCCAAAGATAATGTATGTATTCGTTATATATGTATAGAAGACGATAACATATGTTTATTATTTTTATTTGCATATAAAGCTGTATACATTTATTCAATGTGATATCAATATTCCTTGTGATAAAATAAAAATAGCTCAATGATTATTATGAGGTGAATATCCCCCTATTTTGATAAAAAGCCGAATTATTAAACATATTCATTTTCTTTTATAAATTTGTATTATTTCAGTAATTTATCGATGCCTATTCAAGCTCAAAATAATAAAAAACAATTTATGCTGTATTAATAGAAAAAATATCTAAAAAATGATAATACATGTGTAATAGTATTGGATATTGGTTTTAAGACTTCTTTTTACTTCTCGATTAATCAATTAAATTGGATTATTTATAAATAAACCTTTAGATTTTTATTATTGTTAAATTAATAAAATCTTGTCCTTTTTCATAAGTTGGAAAATAAAAATTCAGTTGTACTGAATCTATTAGCCTATAAAACTTGACCTTTTTAAAAATTGTTTCTAATTTGAAAAATTCAAGTGCTTTGCTATGAAAAAAAACTTGTAACCCAGCATTTGGTTTAATCGTGTGGCTCTATAATGGAATAAATAACAGAATTCATGATATTTTTGTTTTTGTTTATATTTGATTAATAAATAATATTTTGATAACCTCTTTTTGAAAAGCTTATCTTTTTTTATATCTTTCTTTTTTTAGAACATTTTAAATCAGAAAAGTTTAAAAGAGATCAAAATATACTTTTAAAGAATGCAGCCACGATTATGACTATAAATTAATGAATGACTTCAAATTCAACTTTTTTTTAAAAATAGTAATAATAAACTTAATCAAAACCATTATTTTAGTGACTAAATTATTAAATAATATCTATGAAAATTAATTATTTTATTTTCTATGGGGCGATTAATTACTGACATATATCATTAAATACAAAAATAAATACATTTCATATCTATAAACTATCCAAAAATTGTCCCTTTATTTTATTTTATTTTGATTAATAGGAAAATTGCTGACATTTATTTATAATTTTTTATTTATTTACAAATGTTCATTAGAAAACCACCTTAAAGCCATAATTTTATACTGTATATTTTATAGAATTTAATTCTATTAAATTAAGGTTTTCAATTTTATTAAAAATAATGAGCAACTATTATGTTTTTTATAAAACAATAGGCTACTATAACAAAATATCATTAAAATTATACGCGGAAAGAACATTTTTATCATTAATTTTTATACTAATCTAATACTTACGATTCTATTTTTTTATTTACTTATTCTTTTATTTAATATTTACTCTACATGTTTACAATTACTGAAAACATATCTAAAGGCTAATTATTTCCAATAGAAAAAGATGTATTTTTTTTCTCTGAAAAAACTACCATAATTGATATTTTAATAAATCACAGATTAAAATAAATCCTACATGGTACAACTTCAATGATAATAAATACATCTTAGTTTTTCTTCTTCTTTTTTCCCTCATGAGCATCATTTATGAAGATATTTTAAACGTAAATAGATGATTCTAATAATTGAAAAAATAGTCAAAATATGCAATTATGTTTCAGTTATAGTGAATAAAAAATAAATATTGGCTATATATTTTATTGAGCAAAATTTTTCGCAGATATATGACTAAATTAAAAATTAAATTAAAAAACTAAAAAATTTAAACTATCCGTACTTTATTTGGGAAAAAAAAGTTTTTTTTTTTGGATTTTATTTGAATGCATTATATAAGTATTTTAATATAAGATTTATATAAAAAATGGCCTTAATTATGTAAATTTTATATATTTTTATGAAAAAATCAATAATTATTCATTTCCTGAAGATAAAAATTTCAGGGAATTGATTTTTTAAATAATAAATTATTGATATTCTAAAATTTTTTTTCTCATTAAAAGTCATTCTAAATAAACATTTTCTTTATTCGATAAAAATGTGGAAGTATTGAAATTTTGGCGTCGAATTTTCACACAATAAAAAAAAAGTAAAATAATACCAAATGAAAAATATAGGGATACATCTTCTCTATTTTTTTATTCGATAATGTTTTAAATTTAATAAATGAACAAAAAAACCTAAAAACAATTTTTTCCCCCATAAAAACTGATAGTATTAGGCCAGAGACAATCAGGTAATATAATCTTTAGGGATGATGTGAATGTATAATTAATACACATAGAAATAATAATAAAAAATTCAAACAAAAATTTTCCGAAGAAAAGTGAAAATAATGATATTTATACGCAAAAAGAACTTACAAAAAGAACTTTTCTATAAAATGGAAACGCGATAATTGAAATGAAGAGAAAAAGCATGAAATGTATAAAAACCTTGTAGAGCTACGGAAAATATAAAAAAATCCTGACAAATTTAATCTTGTAATTTTTTTTAATAAGATTCATCACTTTAAGCTAGTAAAAACATACTAAAATTAACTTATCCTGTTTTTCGCTAATCTATAACTTTTGAAACAGCCACAAAATCAAATTTTAATCTTTTTAGCAAAATTAATTTTAATATGTCTCATTTCTGCAACATTTTGTTCAAAAAAAATACAAAATTAAAAAATAAAAAATAATAAAATAATAAAATAACAAAATAATAATAATAATAATAAACATGCGATATACTTTTAGCTTTATTATTTTCTAAAAACATTAATAAAAAAACCTAAAAACATTCAAGTGCTTGCCTATATTTACAGATCCTTGCAAAACACACTGAACCGAATTTTTTTAACATGAATTTGTCAACCGGAGGTGAAAATCCTTCACAAACATATGTTTAAACCGAATTTCAATCAATTTCAATTGTAATTTTGGTATAATAAGTAATCTGAAAATTAACATTATTTTATAATTACACTTTAATTCTTAGATCTACTCAAAAAAAATACACCATTTTTTAAAATATAATTATCAATACTTTTTCTATTACAAACAGAATATAAAAATGACACTTTTATTGTAAAAAATGTATTTTTAAATATTTTTCATCTTATTTTCTCTGGTTTTTATAAAAAAATAAAAAAAAATCCAGTTTGGAATATTATTGATCGAAAATCCTATTTATTTTCAAATTGATCAATAAAATAAATAAACCATAAATTGACACAATATTAACCCGCAATTATACCAAATTTATTATTCTTATGATGTTTTAGATTCGATAATTTTTTTTAAAGTTTACATAAAAAATAAAAATTACAAAAAACCAAATTTACTGTTATAATTTTCACAATACTCGTAACAAAAAAATATATATTAGGATTACTTTAATAATTTTAACACAAAATTTATTAAAATTATATTTTTTAAGCTTTTTTATAAAAATATTTATTTTTATTATAACCATAATTATATTAGCATTTTACATAATAAATAATTCAGTAGAATGAATTTATTATATAAAAAAAAAGACTATAGCTTCAATATCGATTATTTTAAATATAATTAATATTAAAATAATGTTAAAAATTATACATATATTATATATATATTATCCAAATAGATAATAATAAAACCATCGAAAATATTTATTTTAAAAAGGTTATTCGTAAATCTCTAAACAAAAATTAAAAATAGCTCCTAATAATCAAACACCTTGCCGTGGTTTATGGGCTTAATATTTTTCCTTTCGAAGTACACTAGACCAATATTTCACACAGCGTTGTACTGTTTTGGTTGCGAGTTGTGGAGAAAGCCCACAAATATTTGGGGTATAGCCATTCCAGTTGAATAACATCTCGAAACAGGAGGAACCGATTTTTTAGCTCAGCTGAGACATAGTCTAGTACACAATTCCAGCGTTCGAAAGTCAGACGGATTTCAGCGTCTAACAGCTATTTTTAGGAAAGCCATGTCGATCAATCCCAGGTCTAGATATGGGCCCAATTTTATTGATCCTGTTAGAAGTAGGCTCTGAATAGGAACTTAGTAGCTTCAATGAACTATTGTTCTTTGACAAAGAGCTTAATTCTTGACTGCACCTAACCTCAGTCATACACCTACTTGAAGAAATTCCAGGGGGATCTTTCGGTTGGTAGAATGTACCTTTTTTCTGTAGGTACGTATCCAGTAGTACGACAGAGGAGCTTATTGTAGTTAGGGTACTAGTATTTTCTATATGTTTTTTTCTTTTTTTCATATTTTTTAGTATAGTTTTTAATTAAGTTATCTTGCAATAAAATTCCGTGATAAAAAAAAACAATAAAAATAGAACAATTTTTCTTAATGAGTTTGTAGAATTTTACTATAAAATTCATCTCTTTATTAATTCACTTATTATTTAATTACTAATCATTTTTAATAATTAAAATTACTTTTGTGCCTTTAAAATAATGAATTAAACATTTTTTGTTATTATTTTTTTGTATTTTATTGATTTATGAGTGCAATTGATCTAAAATAGAGAATTTTAATATTCACTAGACGATATTTATTTCTGCACCATATATATATATATATTGGTTGAAGATTTTCCTTTAATTTTACTAATTTTTTTGTTTAAATTTATCCCTTAACTTGTTGTTCTTACAAGTTATTTTTACGTAAATATAAGAAATACCGATTATTTATAATCTTATAAGGTTTAAGAGTAAAATGAGAGTTTTAATAGATATTTTCCATTATATTTTTTATCAATTAATCTCAAGCATATATTTTATATCTTTCAAAAAGATTTTTAATATTTGTCAAAAATGAAAAATAAAGAACATAATTATTTTTATTGTTATTTGCTAAAAAATAATGTATATACGAAATCTATTACTAATATTATAAATAAATATTTTTAAAACTTAATTTATAACTTTAAATTTTAAACTATTATTATTAATTTTAACTTTTTGAAAATTAGATAAAATTTGTTTTTGTTTTGGTTTTGCGATTCATATTCGAAATTTATAATATGATCTTTAAACATGAAGTTATTTTTTTTTTTCAAATTCTCTCTTAGAATTAAGAATTTTTTTATTAAAATATCTCTTTTCCCATTTATTAATTTATTAATAATTCTGTTCTAAGATTAAAATTATCTACATTTCATGGTTTAAATTCAATAAATGTATAATATTTTATCCCGAAAAGTCTAAATAAGCAAATATTTACAGATATAAAAATATACATTTTAATACCACCTTCAATAGCTAAATTTTGAAAAAAAAAAATTATTTCAGTAATTTGGTAATTTTTGATTTTTTTTCATTTATAACTATAACCATAACTATAACTATAACTATAACTATAACTATAACTATAACTATAACTATAACTATAACTATAACTATAACTATAACTATAACTATAACTATAACTATAACTATAACTATAACTATAACTATAACTATAACTATAACTATAACTATAACTATAACT
>LSSL01004495.1:0-25763 GCA_001953115.1 Smittium mucronatum
AAAGTTGAAAAAAGCTTAGATTTATCAATAAAACAAGTTTTTCTCAAAATTTGCTTGATACTTGAGTAAAACTGTATTTTATCTTTTTATCCAATGATTACTCAATTTTCCATAGTTTTTGAAAAATATAGTATTTAATGATTACGGTGCTTTTATTTGATAAAAAATCTAAGGATATAATTAAATTCAGATATTGCACTGGGCGCCTATTGTATTTTATAAAAATGGGGTTTCTTTTTTTCTTTTACCATATTTAGATATTTGGCAAAATTTTAATGTAACTTAACTTATATATTGTTAAATTATTAACTTTTATTGGATAATTTTTTTTTTTGGGAATTTCTTAAAAAAAAGGAACAATATAAAATGCACTCTTTTATAATAATCTTACATTTTTAAACAAAATATTTATGTACGAAATTGTGTTAAGAAAAAGTACATGGAATGGCACTATGAGAAAAATATGGCACATATTGGGTTTACTTAAGAAATAATATTTTTGGTATGATTCAGTAGAGAATATTTAAAATTTCGCTTCACTGTAGAAAAACCTCGAAATTTTATGAAATTTACTCTTTTTTACAATTAGATAAAATTAAAAAACATTATCATCACTATAATCTTTAACAAAAAATCTGAAATTATCGCTAAAATATTCATTTACTGCATTTTTTACCACTACAATCTGAGTTTCATAATTTTTTTTTGTAAATTGATGAAGATTGATCCTTTTTAGGATTTCCAAAAATTTAAACCTTAACAATGATATATAAATCAAAATAATTTATAAAATTAATAGAAAATATAAAGCTCACCTCAGGTTATTTTTAAATGAAATCTATAAAAATCTAAAAAACCTCAAATAAAATAGTATCGCTTTAGACTTGGATTTTTCTAACTATAATTCACTTTTAACATGTAAAATTATTTTCATTTTATCTTTATCTAAATATTGAGTAAAATAGAATATTAATTTTAATAAAACTCTTAAACATCAAGATTTTAGTCACACTTATAACTAAATTTTACTATTTTCGTGAGATTCTTATAATCGCTTTAAATTTATTTATAAAATTGGACATGTATTGTATCGAATTTATCACTCTTAATAAAATTGAAAATCACAGGGGCTATGAACTTAGATTATTATTTGAGCTTCTATTTATTCCAAGGTATTGGAGGGTATTTTAAATAGTTGACCCAATTTATTTTTGATTAGTTGAATTGGATTTATTCTGGGTACCGGTAAACTCTACCAATTTTTAACATGCTTTAATAAATAATGGCATATGAAAAGGCTGTGATAAAGTATTGAAGTGCAAAAAATGTAGGTAAGAAATAAAAAAAATAGTCTAAAATCTTTACAAAAATCTATGAAATTTTTACTCCAATAAGATTTGATCTATATCAACAAATTGTTATTGCGAATATTTTTTTAAAATTATTTTTATAATATTGATAAATTCTGTTAATTAATACTTTAATTTTTAATATTAAAATATTGGCTGTTTATTTTTGCTTTAAAAATGGTTATTAAACCTTCCAAAATATCGAAAAAACCATAGAGCTAACTTCTTCTAAATCAAAGTAGAAGTTTCGAAAATTCTCTTCCACACATCTTTATTACATATATTAATATATATATTCGAACATTATAATATATAATTTTAACTGTAGAGAAATTTAAAATTCTTTTACTCTGTTAATATTAAAAACATACATCCAGATATATATGCGGATATCGCATATTAAGATAAAAATTTTCAAATTTCCTAAAAAGGAACAATTTTTATCAATTTTTTAAAAAAAATTCATTAAATAAATTTTTATTTTAGCTATTTAGCTTTGATTTTAATTATTAAAAATGTAGAGAGCATATTTTAGTGATAAATTTTGAAAAAAAGTGATTTATATTGGATTTTGGGTAAGCCATACAAGGTTTTAGTAATGAAAAATGCTAAAAGATGGATATATATATAATTAATTTATTCAATTATTAAATTTTATCGTAACAATAATAACTATCTACCATCCTTTTTTAAAAAATGAAAATATTTAAATAAGATGTTTTTTACCTCTAATATAGTTTTATTATTTAATTGATCTATTTTTTATCTTCTTTTATATATTCAATTCTCTAATTAAGATCTTACATTTCCTCAATACTGATATTTATTAAAAATAATTATATTAAATAGGCTGTTATTTTTTTTGATATTATATTTATTAATGTAGTTTTTTTTAATGGTTTTTTATTAGAATGATAATATAATTAGAATCTAATTGTAATAATTTAAAAATTGCGTAAATTTTTTTGTTTATTTTTTTCCCAGTGTTTCCCTAAAATATGAAACGTATTTTTATTAGATAATTATATCATTATCAATATGAGTTAACTTGCCAGATTGGATACAGTTTCAAAATTTCATAATTTAAAAAAAAATAAAAAAATAACATAACAACAATATGTAAATAAACACAAAAAAAATTATAATTACAATAAAATCACATGCAGTAACTAATATCTTATCCAAATAGAGACTAAATTTAGGTTTTGAAAGGGATATTGACCTATTTTTTTCACCTAATAGAAATTTCACATAGTTGTGACCACTTAAACTAAAATAATAAGACAAAAAAAAAAGACATAAATTCGATTGTTTTGGGAAAAAAAAAATTAAAAATAGTTTTTTGATCTATTATGCGAAATTGGCTATATGAATATAATACTGATACACATTTAAATACGACATATTGTCTCAGTAATTATATTGGCATTTTTTTGCGTTAAACATAATTTATTAATCAATTCTTTTATTTTTCTTCTGGAATTTAAATTAAATGAATAAATCTAAATTAAACGAGATACCGAGGTTAAATTTAAATTTTTTGAATTTGACCTGTTTTTTGTTTTTTGTTTTTTGTTATTTTTATTTGGATTTCATCTTATGTTTTCATATTTTATTCTATTAACCAAAAAAATTATATTTATCAATTAGTCATATTTTATATTTTATAACTATTTTATGTAATTTTCGATTGAATTAGTCAAAAAAAAGTCTGATTTGTGAACGAGATAATTTTTAATGTTTGGGTATTTTTTAGCTATCTATTCTTTTTAAATCACAGCTATAGGCATAAAATTTAAATAATAGATGTAATAAATATAAAAATTATTTAAATTTATAAAATCATATAACAATTGTTAATACATTCGAAAAAAGGGAGAAATTAAGAAAGATTATTTTAAATTTTAAATATTGTGGTTAAGATATGATAATAAAATATTTTAGCGAATAAGTACACTTCTTTCAATAATGCACAACAAAAATTTATAAATTGTTTTTTATGGATAAATTAAATATTTGAACATTTTTTAAAAAATATGCAAATATAATATCTGGATTTTGATTAGCAATATTTAGAATAAAAATTTGTCAAATTATTAAACCAATATTGCTTAAATTGATAAATTTTTTTTTGTATTTTTAATATAATATCTGTATCAAATAAATTATAAGTTTTATTTACTATTATCTTTTTAAAAATTTTGGCCGGTGAGCGCAAAATCTCTTCTATTTTTTATACTTATTTTTCATAAAATTGTATTAATCTGAAGAAATTAATTAAATTAAAGAAAAAATCTTGATAAAATTTTTCAAGTTGAATTTTTTTGTTGAGAAAATTAAAATATATAATTTATTTCAATTATACAACTCAGTAAGTTCAACTTGAGATGATAGTTTTTATCAAAATAAAAAAATAATATTTATATATTTATCCATAATATATAAGATTTTAATGATTTTTTTATCTTGTTTACATAGCAGCTTTAATCAGACGTGGTAGTTCCAGTAATTATCCTCAGTAATGATTTTTTTTAAAAATAGAATCTATCCGGTTTTTATACGGATTATTTTCAGAAGGAGGCCATCTTTTTTTAATTTTTATTATCAAATATCTTATTTCAGCCATAATTGACCACTACAGTAAAGTTTCTTATTACGTTTAGTCCTATATATATTTATATAATTTACCTAAAAAATATTGATTTTATATTTGATTTATAATCCTTACAAATGGTCATATCCACCTTTTCATTATTAAGACGAGATAATTATCTATTAATACAATATTTCTCATTTTTTTCTAATAAAGAGTCTTTGAGTACCTAAAACGATCCGATAAACCTGAAAGTTATTGAAATTATGTAACTATATCCAATAAAAATTCAAAAACTTTATAAAAAAGTAGATCTTGTACTTATTTATAATATTTCCTCATCAAATTAGGGACTTGGTTTTCAAATATTCAATTTTGAATTCTGATTATTTGTATTAGTATTTGGGATATAACCTAGTTTATATTTTATGAAACAATGTTGAAAATATAGAAGAGAAAAAATCTAAAAATATATATATAAAAAACAAATATCTTTCTGGGAAGTTTTTGGTTATTTCTTACTTTTAACTTTTGAAAATTTCTGATTTAATATCTCGAAAAGAAAAAAATCTCATTTAAATAAAACTATATCAGCTTTTTAAGCCTAACTAGTAAAATTTTATGAAAAAAAGTCAGAATATGTTGAAATTATCTCAAAATAAAATTAAATTCTATAAATATCCCTCGTTTTAAAATTAAAATTTTGGGCTTGAAAAAAAATTCGGACAATTTTGTGTTTTTTTTAAGCCAAAAAATTTTTTCGCATCAATTTTTTTAAAAATATTAGATAATTATTATTGATAAAAACCATTGAAAAGTACTGATAAAAAAATTAATAAAATTATTATTTAAGATAAATATATATATCACATTTAAAATTATTTTCTTCAACTCGATATACCTAGATTTATTGAGAATATAATTTTTGGCGAATCAAAGCACAAAAATTTCCTAAATTAAACACAGATTATTAAATATGCATAACTTTCATTAAGTTTTAATTTTTTTGACATTTAATCAAGCTATATTTTTGAAAATATTATGGAATTTATCAATTTAAAATTTCATATAAGAAATAGCCAGTAAATTTTGGTGTCAGGATATTTGACCTAAATGAAATTTCACCTAATTATGCAGCCTATTATGAGTTAAAATAAAAATGTACTTACCCAGTAAAAATATTTAATTTGTATGAAATACACCTTTTAAAATTATGTGCTTAATACTTAATTATCAGTGGTCATAAATTTGTTGAAATTTCATGTAGATCAATTGGAAATAAGTGAAATATTACGTAATCGTAAAATTTATGTGTGTTATATAATTATTTTATAATAGTTATTAGAATTTTCATTTATTCGATAAATAATTTTTTTTAGAATATTAATTAATTATCTTTCAAAAAATACTTTCATTTTAGTAACTTTAGTTTCTTGAAATATTTTTCTATGATTTTTTTAAATTTTTTTTATTGAAATCGACTACAAAAATGAAAAAAGTTACTAATTTGAACTCAATTTTTTCAGATATCTTTTTTATCAAAAAAAAAAATAATATGTCTTAATAGATTTTTATATTTTTTAATTTTGGGGTTTTATTCAAATTTTCTCTAGCTATTTAATTAATTTACCACCCTGAAAGAAATTAAAACGCAAGAAATTCATTCCTTTCTTTTCGTACGATTTTTTATTTATCACAAAGAAATAACTATTTTATTAAAATCATAATATTTATATTTGTTATTTATGTGATTTTTTTAGTGGTAATCAAAGAATTTAAAATATTTTCGTTAAATAATAATAATTTATTAATAATTTGTTTAATGATAATAAAATAAAGTGTTTAGTTTAATCAAAATTTAAAATATTATCTGGAGTCATAAAATTTGAATGACCATATATTGCTATAAATACACACATATAGTTATTATTAATTATAAATAAATTTGTCCAAATTTGAATTCTCATAATATTAATGACTATGTAAGCTTCAAATTGAGTAAAATAGGTCTCAAATTGATAAAATTAGACCAAATAAATAAATTTGATACTTTTTAATTGAAGCCTAAGCCTTTAAAAATCTTAAATTTTATCATAACAACTCCTTTTTATCGTATTTTATACTGTTTATTTGGAATTTGAGCGTTAAAAATTAGACTATAGTTAAATACTTTCATCCTTTAGTTTTTAAAGATATTGATATTTCAAATTAAAACCCTATAGATGTGTTTTTTTTTTGTAAGCTTAATTAAATTCGCTTAGTCTGCAGGCTTAATTTTACATCTTATTCAATTTTAAATATTTAATTTAATTAAATGGAATTATATTTTAAAATTATTTTCAAGAAAAAAAAAATTGGTTGTTGAGTTTCATTTTTGAAAAAGTAATTTTTAATTAAAACATAATTTCCAACAATTATAAATACCAATAATTGGCTAAAAAGTCGTTTTTATGAATATAAATCTTATTTTTTAGAAATTTATGCAAATCTATGAGTTATGATTTCCTTGATCCCATTATATTGACCATTCAACTGTTTTGAGCTTATGAAGAAATAATTTAATCATAATAATAATGAATTTAACAGAAGGGAGATTTGATCAAGCCGAAATAATAATAGAACAGTTAAAAATCATTTTTTTAATGAACATGGTTTTAAAAATCAGAAAGAAAAATGTATTTAAAATTTTCATAAATTTAATTATGTAAATTATAAAATGTATAGAAATATTTTTTAATGAAACAAAAACATAAATAAGTTAATATCTATCAAATAAAATCGGTAAAATATAAAAAAAATAGCCCAATAAAATGAAGTGATATGGTATTATGTAATAAACCCTTAAATAAATCATTTCTCTTTTTTTTGTTTTTTTATATATTTTTGGGTATATTTATTTCAATATTTAAGTCGAATTTCAAATTAATTTTTGTATCTAATTTCAGTTTAATCTATAGTAAAACTTTTTTCATAACTATTTAAATAGAATATTTATATATTACTTTTTTAAATTCATTTTCATTTCATATGTATTTTTTGATTATAGGAGTGAAATTTCAAACACTTTGAAAATTTAAATATTTATTATTATAAGATTTTTGTATTTCAGCTTTGCTTAAAATATTAAATTTCAATTTTAATTTTATAAACCATTAATTATGTGCAACTTTATGAATTCTACATAATTGTTGAATTTTTAAAAAAGTTATGATCTAATCAAATGAGATAGAAATGTGAATAAAATTTGGAATAAATTTTTTGATAAAATAATCTTCATTAGAACACTTATTTGATAAATAAATTTTGAATAATAAAATGATTATTGAAGTTTAAATTAAAAAGATTTCCGGTCTCCTTTTTTTTTTTATCAAAATAATCAAAGTAAATTTAAAAAATTCATTATTTGGCTAATATGAAATAAATTTCTAAAGTTTTAAAGGAGAAAAAACCGCATTTACTTTGTGCATTATTAATCGGTTCAAGTTTATTAATTTAAAAATACTTTGAAAATTAACAGCTTCAAATCCCATAATTTATACCAAGGTCAATTAAAGTTCGGCTTTAGTGAAAATGAAAAAATAATTCATTAAAAAATCCTATAATTGAATTGGATTATTAAATTAATACTATTTTTTTTTTATTGATTTAAATATGACCATCAAATTTCAGTGAAAATATTGATGATGGTGACTATAAATCTAATCAATTTCAATGAAAAACAATCCGGATACAATATTAATAAAGAAACTAACCAATTTATACACGGATTTTATAGTATTATTTTTTATTTTTAATAAATAAATATAGTTTTAGTATATCACCTATTTGACTTATTGCAACCATTACCACCAAAATAAATTATTTTTATAAAATATTATTATAGAAAAAATAATTACATCATATAATATAATGTATAGTGAGGTTTATTTTTATATTTATTTTTAATTTATTTCTTATTTTTTTACAAATTCAGATAATTGAATTAAAAATTAATCATGTTATTTAATAATAAAAGAGTAAAAAAAAATTCAACATAATTTTTATCCCCCAAAATTCTCAAAATAAATATCTCATTAAAAGATTTTTATTATTTTATTTTTGAAAATATTTGTAGTAAAAAAAACTCCCAATAGCAATAGTAATATTGAGTTTAAAATAAAATATATTACTAATGATCGTTTTCCGAAAACAATGATTTCAACATAAAAATAATGATAATAACATAGGATTGGATTTATATTATTAGTAAGTGTACCACATTACAGATATTAATTTAGTTTAATTATAAAAATTTCTATTATCTACTTCTTCTACAGATATCAAATTACTTTTTTTTACTTTTAATGACTTAATATCAAATATAATTACTGAGAATTTTTTATAAATCAGAAATTGTTTTGTTACTATCGATATTTTTGATTTTATTTTGTTGTAGCTCAGTTACTTAGGTATTTAAACTCTTGAAAATTAAATTAAAAAATATCTCATTCATAAATTTTTCTATACTGTTGGATAAACTAATTAAATTCATGATTAATGACGATATATAGCAAAAATCAATAAATAAAATGTTTTTTTAAGATAATTCGTGGCTTTAGATATTTAAATATAATTAAACCAATTGATGAAGCGCTATATATATAAAACGATTTTTGGCTAATTATTTCTCCTATTTTTTTAAATTATCGAGGTTCATGCTTCTATTTTTCATTGTGGGTCTTTCTTATTTAATTCAAACAATTTTGTATTATTTTGAAATCTGAACATTTTATAAAATTAATAAAAAATATAAATAGTTATGAGCCATAATTTGCGTTTCATTTTTAGTTGATTTTACTAATAGTATCTAATAGATTAATTTTTTAAATTATACAATTTTATAGAAATATAACTCATTAGCATGGTCATGAGAATTTCATTTATTAAAGTTCACATAATTCGACATCAATAAGCGACTCTAACAAAAATACAAATTTCTAATCGACAGAAATATCATTCAACTCTATGCTTTAAAATTTGAGAGTAAAATAAAAATTGAATTTTGTGTTGTATAATTTCTATTAATTGCACTTTTTTGGAAGTATAATTGAACGTTTTTGACATAAAGAGCCTATCACTGCTTATTGATCAATTTTAAAGCAAATTGAATTTAATGGAGATGAAATATGTCGATTGGAATTTGGATATCGAAATTGGATGATTATTATGTTACTTTAATATTCAAGGGGGTTTTTTTCGTGCATTTATTGGGTATTTAGATTAATTTTTACCATTCAGCCAACGGCACTAATATAAAAAATACTAATTTATTAAAAATTCTTCACATTAAAATCCTAAAAATATGGAAGATTCAAATTGAGAGAGGAAAATTGAAAATTAAATTTACTGGTTTCTGAATTCGGAAAATTTTCAAATGTCTAAGCCAAATTTTATACTCAAAATATTGAATTATAGCCGCAATAAAAGTTTTCTTTTGAAAAAATGACGAAAAATCTATTAGATTAAACATTTTCCATAATTTTTTTGGCTTGGTGTCAATTAAGTTTGATTATAAAAAAATATTTTACACTGGCAAATAAATTCTGATGCTTCAAAGAACCTTCAAATAAAATTTACTTTTTTGAAGTACTTTTTTTTTTTCATAGAACATATAATTGGTTGGTCAAGGGGAATTGAAAAATTTATTCGCTAAATCAATAAGCTTTTTAATATAATAAAAAGAATAATTAATTAAGAATGGATTTTGGAATCTATAAAAAAAAATCCAAGGGTTAAAATAAAAATCAAACAATTGAATGAAAAAAAAGCTAAAGAGTTACATGTATATACACACTTCAGATTTTTGAGTCAGGAAAATTGCACATATATAGTTAAAAATATGTAATATTGTAAAATATGTTTAATATTATATTTATCGTATGGTTTGAAATATTTCATACAAAATCAAATAAATTAGTTTCATACGATTATGTGTTTTTTTAATATTAACGGCAATTAACCAATAGGCTCAGTACACGTACTGAATATTTTACCCAATATTAAAAGCATATCATGAGCATAATTGACTGCTATAAAATAGAAAATTAATTAAATAAGGAATATTAGCCATTTCGGAATGGCTAAACTATTCAACTTGTTTCCTTCCCTTTAATTCATAGTATAACTAATATTCCCAGTTTATCTTTTTATTATAAAATATTATCCCATTAAACCTGATCCTTACATTTATATTTTATTTAATTCATTATAATTATGTTTCTGAAACCAAATTTTCATTATTTTAGCATTATTATGTAATGAATTTTTTTTTTTTTTTTAGAAATTCGAAGGAAATTATTTATATAATTCATTATAAAAAACTAAATAAAATTTATTAAATGTAATAATATAATATTTTAAAATATTTTACTGAAATAAATCTACAATTGTCTTTTACTAGACATAATTATACCTAAATGATCTAAATATCGATTATGTATATTCTTTAAATTCGCTGAAATAGAAGTTGATAAATTTGCTACTAGTTGAATTATTGAAAATAATTCAAGTAATAATATTATTTTTCTATTTTTTATTCGTTTTAAGGACCCAAAATATTTTCATCTAATTATTTTTTGAAAATTGATTTTACATTTTTAACTCTAAATCAGGAATAAAAAATAAAATAAAATATTTATTTTTAAATTCCGTTTATAAAAATAACTAAATTTCTGCATATAATATATGTATTGTATATATAGCTAGTTTTATCGCCTTTATATTCGCTCTCTCCTAACTCAGAAATATATTTTTCTGATAATTTATGCAGATTTTTTTAGTTTTAATCAATAATATTATTATTTTCCAATGTTTTTTTATTCATATCACCTTTTTATTTCTTTATAAATCTGTTTTTAATTTATTTCTCACCTTTACAGAGAAGATGAAATATTTTATAATAATCTTAGTATATTTTTATTGAAGTTTATACTTTTAAATCAGATAAAAATAAATAATATCAAAATTAAAAAGCTTGAAAAAAAAAACTCAAAATACAACTTTTCCCAGTTGGTGTAGAATTTCTATACCCAAATTATATTATTTAAATTATTTTTGATCAATTAGTTGGAATTAATAAAAAATATAAGCCGATTTAGAGATGGTGTGATAATTTATATTTTTCCTCTTTTTTTATTCACGTTTAAAAATTATTAAGTTTTGTAAAACAGTTTTTCAATTATAGCTATTGATTATATGAAATATTTTAGTTAAGTTTAGGGAAAAAAATTCATCATAATAAAAAAAATTATAACTTCAATCAGTTTATTAAAAAATGGAAATGAAGAATGAAAGGCCTGAAAATTTAATGTAAAGATAAAGAAAAATGTTTATAATAAAAAATTGAGTGCATCACTTTTTTATAATTCAAAAAATGAACTAGATAAATCGAATATTTTTATAGTATTTAGAGGCCCAAGTAAATTTTTTGAAATTTTTGTATCCTATCTGAATACCAAAATAAAAAAGAAATTTAAATAATGAAATTTTTAAAGCTGGAAAATTCATACTGGAACGTAAATAAACATCATAATAAAAAATATTAACCTTTTATTTTATGAGAGTTTATTGAAAGCCGATACAATGAATATTTTTTTTTTTAGACTATATAAATATATCTTTAAAAAATTATTAACGCGAATAGTTTGGATAATATTAAATTTAATAAAATAATAGCTATAAACATATTAATTGATATCATTTTATTAGATTTTTCGATTAAAAGCTGTAAAAAAAATTCTTAAAAAAGAATAAAACCCTTCCAAAATATTCCATTAACTGAAAAACTCCCGTTGGTGGACTAAATTATGTTGAAATAATTAGTAGTGTACAAAAATCGAATGATTCACCCAACCCCATTAAAATTTACTTGTATGTTTTAATGGGACTTAATCTACTAAAAAATGTAAAAAGAGGCGTAAATTAGGCAATTTTCATCTATTCGATTGAGAATCCAGAAATAGGTTGATTTAAACGCGTCTGATAAAATTGAAATTAGTTCAAAACCTTGGATTAAGAAACTTGTAATCCATAGGTGGAAAAATATCAAATTCGACTAAATAAAAAAACTCAATCCTATGTGCTAAATCTTAAAAATTCATCTTTTTTTTTTTTATCACGGAATTTTATTTTAAGATAACGTCATTAAAAACTATAGTAAAAAATATGAAAAAAAAAGTTTATAATAAATACTACTATCGTAACTACAATAAGCTCCTCTACCGTACTACCGGATGCGTACCTATGGAAAAATAGTGCAATTTACCAACCGAAAGACCCCCTCTGGAATTGCTTTAAGTAGATTGGATGACTGAGGTTACATGCACCCATGAATTAAGCTCTTTTTCATTGAACAGAATTTCATTGAAGCTACTGAGCTCCTAGTCAGAGCCTAATTTTAACAGTATTAACAAAGTTTGGCTCCTACCCAAACGTGGATTGATCAATATGGCTTTCCTACAAATATCTGTTAAACGCTGATATCCGTCTGGCTGTATAAAACAGGACTTGTGCACTAGAATATGTCTTAGCTGTGCTAAAATATCGGTTCCTCCCGTTTCGAGATGTCCTCCTCTGGAATTGCAGTTCTCCAAATCAATATACGCTGTCTCCACTACTCACAACCAAGAATATTACAACGCTGTGTGAAGTTTCATTTTAGGTACTTCTAAAAGTACACTATTAAGCCCCTAAACAACGACAATTTATTTTACTCATAGGTTAGTTTTATCTTTTCATTGTTTTTTTCCCCTATTTTTTATATTTTTATCCAAATATAGTTTTTTTATTAATAATTTCCTTTAAAAAATTGAATAAATATTTTTTATATTATCTAAAATCCAAAATAATTTACAATTTGGGAGCTGAAATTTAACTTAGATATAAACAGAAATTAAAAGCTCACAACAGAACAAGAAAAACTCTTCAAATGCCTAACATGAATTATAATTAGATAAAAATATGCCATATAAAATACAGATTTTATTAAAAAGAGAGTTTTAAATAAAAAATATCTTTACTTATATTACTTTATCCAATTTTTATTTTAAATAAGAAAAAAAATATTAAATATTTAATTTCTCGATTTATGCTGGCAAAGTAAAAATAGTTCACTTTATGAATCAACTTCGATAAAGTTTATAAAACGAAAAAATTGACATTTGATTGTTGTTTTTTTCTTTTTTGGATTAATAATCTCTAACTTATCTTATGAAAACTTCTTTTAGTAATACAAAGTTCTTCTAATTGATAATAATAATAATATTTAGAGGTTTTTTATAGATTTTATTTAGATTTTATTTAACGAAATAGTAAGGATGGAATAAGTATAGAAATTCTATCAATATTTCTTATAAATAAAGAAAAATCGCAAAAAAGCTATTTAAATTTTTTTTATATAGTTTGTGTGTAAATTTAAATAAATATAATGTTAAAAAAATGTTAAATTAAAATTAAAAAAATTTTATTATAAAAAATAATTATTTTTGAAAAAGAAGAAATACATGTTATTCCAAATTTCTAATTAAAAAAGGGGCTCTCCAAAAAAGACTTTTATAATTATTAGGTTGGAGCTTAATGTTATCCTTAGCTTTTGGTATATATCAATGATAAAAATTACATGAAATAAGAATATTTAATTGATGATGACTAATTTTTGGGATTTAAAAATAGAAAAAAGCTGTGTTGTGGAATAATTTTACATAAAACTAAATATTGTTAAAAAAAGGTTAAATAATCACCAGTTTAGTTCTTTCAACTTAATCAATATAGATTTTTTTTAAAGTAAAAATTAGCGGTAAAGGAAATATATATATATTAATAACTTTTTTTAATAAGAAAAAAATCATCTATAAAACTTATATAAAAACAATGAAACGCATATTTTATCAAAATTTTTAATCTAAATTCTATATATCTCATCTAAATTTTTTTTCAGGATAAAAAATTTAAACCTAGTAAAAAAGTACAGATTTTTTTCATTGATGTTACCGGATTTCTGTAAAATTTAGAGTTCTCGAAGTAAAAATATGAATGTTTTCCAATTAAATTTGCTTATATATAAAAAAATTTTAATCTTTAAATTTGAAATAATATAAATTTACCGAAGACATAAACTAATTTTGTTTTTAAAAGTAATTAATTTTTTTTTAAATGAAGCGGAAATGATGTAAGGGGTTAAATTTTTTTTCTAAAATGTCAGCTATCAATAATTGTGTTTATAATTTTACTATTTTTTTGTTATCAAAACTCTTTTAAAGATGCAGTAAAGTATAATAATTTAGAAATATCCATTAATTATATGAGATAAGATTATAGATAATATAATAGATTGTGAAATTTTATTTATTTATTTATTTATGGGATATTGAGAACTTATCAGATCCCGAATACAAATACATCTCTTTGATTGAATATCAGGAAAAAAAATTAAACTTCCATCAGTATAATTTTAATTTCAAACTACGCACATATGGTTAATTAAATCACTACTAGAACTGTTTTTATTTTTATAATAAAATCATTTAATAAATATCTTTAATTAAGATGATATATGTGCAACTAAATAGTGTCGAAAGCGGATTCCCTATACCATTTAGACTGGTACAAATTATCGCTCCTAAACTTTTTATGTGTAGCTAAAGGAGAGGTAAACCGAGTGCACTATTGCTAACACACTCTGCGTCCTCATCCAACAGAGACTTTAGAGAAGTCATTGCTCCCTTATTTTGCCTATCCACACTTCGCCTATTGCTCCCTTTACTGACAAAACTATGTGTTTTCACAGCCCCCACGGTAGGAATAACAGGCGAGAACCTTACCGAGGGGCTGGGACCGGAATTTAACGAAAGAACCAGCAAAGAAGATACAATATCTTCTAATACTGGTTCTCCCGCCAAGTCAACCGATGGGTCTAATTCTTCACTCACATCAAGGGCTTCAATAGATATCGATGTCGAAACATCACTATCCCTATCTTCCGCTACCTCCCTCCAAGCGTCCACTCCGAGGCAAACCCATAATGGTAAGAACCAGAATCTACCAACTCATGGTTGCGCATAACTATGCACATAGCACTATTTAAAGCTAATACCTTCACAAAGCGAAATATAACTAACTAAATAACTATAAACCAGACTTACGGGTAGTGACCTCAGTCCACGAAAGTAATAAAATAAGAACTAAACCAAACACTGATAAAACGGAAGCTAACAATATTAAAATAATTGTATTCAAAAAAACGAAAAGAACTAACTATAATATCAAGCTAACTTATCAAGTGACTAAAAAAATACTTGAGCGTGATAAGAATAGCAGACTATAAAGGGTGCTTAGCATCACCTAAGACTATAATGCGCGTCTTACCACTTTAATAGTCAAAATAAAAATCATTTACGAGGATTTTTTATCATAATGTTTTTTTTAAATTTAAATTTTTGTTTTTATTTGATAAATATGTTTATTTTATAAATAAACACGATTTTAAAAAGATAATAGACGAAAATAAAGCTTTATTTGTTGTTTTTTATTCAAGTAAATTATGAAAAATAGGATATAAAATCAATAAAAAAATTCTTATTTTGGAGAAACCGTACAGCATTTCTTGTTTAAATCTAATTAAAAAGAATTGATTTTTTGATTCGGATTTAACTATCAAATCGGGAAAAAAAATATTGGAAAAATTATTTAATCCAGATCATAAAATTTATGGTATTTATTTCGGGAAATATAGACAAAATTGCGGGAGGGAAAAAATAGTTTTTTTGATTAATCTTTAATTTGATAAATAAATACAAATAAAATTATGAGATGACTATAGTTTATTATTTTCACAAATAAAAAAAATTATTGCTGAATAATATAAGATTTCACTTTTTTTATTAATTTCATCAATTTAAAATCAAACCTAGTTAAATTTTAATATAATTCGAAAGTTTTGAAATCAGTATTATTAAATTTGATTAAATTAAAAATTTTAAAAATTGATTTTTACTCTTACTATTTACTCACACTTTTTAAAATTCTATATATGTTATGTTATGTTCTATTTATTTTCTTATGAAATTAAATATCGAATATTATTTTTTTCATTTGATAAATAATTAGATAAAAAATCTTATAATATATTATTATATGGATATATATTTTTAGAAATTTTCTGTTATAAATCATCTATATTGTATTTTATTCAATTAAATAGACCAAAATTGTAAAAAATCCAATAAAACAGGTTTCTAAAAAAGGGTTAATTTAATATTTTTAATTCAATAAATTATAAAGCTATTATGTATGTAATAGACAAAATTTTATCCGTGTAAAATTCTTGTGCAATTTTTTTTTAGTAATTCGACTTTAAATTCACTCGATAAAATGTTAAATAGATTTTATTACTCCGCTGAATTTTTACGCAAAATTATCATTAAAAATAATAAGATAAAATAATAAGCGTATAGGAAAGTCATCTTTAAAAAAAATAACCCTCTCTTATTGGATCTTGGATAAATATCTACCAGGTTAATTTGAGACTTGCCATCCAAAAAAATACACCCCTCTCACATTTTCATATGTTTTTTTATGGATTAAGCTAAATTTATCCTTAAGTTAGAGCTCATTTAAAAAAAAATCAAGAGTTACTGGGAGAAATTAAGTCACTGATTAGAAGATATTCCTAAAATAATAAATAAAAAAAATTGATAAACAACTGTAATATTAATCAGCTCAGTATAAAAATATTTTACTGTTATCGTTTAATGTATTCCTGCTAGTCAATATCTTGAATTTTCTAAAAAAAAACTTTTATTTTGCAAAATCAATTCTTAATTCCGGTTTCAAGCTAATTCTAACCTGAAATATTTATCGCTAAATATGATCCAACACCTCATAATTTTAAATTAATAATAATACAAAATTAAATAAAATTTTATAATTAATTTTATGAATATTTTGATCCTGTTTTTAACTAACTTCGCATTTTAAAATATGTGCTCTAAAAATAAAAAATTTAATAGATTAAAATTCATTTTATCCAAAAAAAAAAAAAAAATCTAAACACTTATAAAGGGCTAAATAAACTCTAAAATCAGCATATTTTTGCTCAAAAAAGTCATTATAATACAAAAAAAAATTATTATAAATTTTCATTAAGGTATGAGCTGGTTTAAAAAATACTTATAATAATTTAAAAATATTGAAAAGCTTAAAACTTAAAACTTAAATCATTTTTTAGTAAGTTTGATTGATATTTCCCTTCCATGATTTTGTGCATATAAAATCCCGGTTAAGCTATAGTTAAAATTTAATTTGGGCTAATAAATTATATCTCTCAAGATAAAGCTGCGATAAAGTTTTTGTAAAAAATATCACAGTAAAAAAGGAATTTAAAAATTTAAAATAATAATAATAATAAATAAATTAGTAAAAATTTCATTGATATGCGTTATATTATATATTATCAGAATAAAAATTCATATATCAATTATTACAACTATAAATTATGAAGCTTATAAAATTAAAAAAATTAAATAAAATTATTGCATAACTGAATTTGATTATTTATCTTTTTATAAAATATTTCAAAAAAAAAATTACTCTACAGATTATTCGTTTAATATTAAAATTAATCCATATTTTAGTTATTTTAAATATTCTAAAAAAAAATTTATTTAAAAACATCTATTTTAAAACCAATTAAAAACAAAGACAAGTACCGGGTAATTATTGATAGATGGTTTTTTTTATTCTAAAATTTTGAATCAGTTTTATATTTTTTTATATAGAATTAAGAGTAACGTGAATTTTTTAAAATAAATTGTCGAATTATACCTATATCTTAAAACACCTTCCATTGACTAAATTCTTTTATTTTGTTAGATATCCATTTAAATATATTTATATTTAAAAAATTATCTAAATTTCGTATAGAAAATTCTTTATAAACTTAATGCATAAATACCAATATAAAAATTTCAGGGACAAATTTTAATAGTATAAGCTTTATATCGAGTGTTTGGAATAATTAATGAACTCAAGCTGAAGTAAAAATAATATTTTTCGTAAAAATGGCTATTTGACTCGTATTTATTTTCATATTTTGTTTTTAAATAAAACGGCTAGAAAATAAGAAATTTTACGGGATGTAGAAAATCTAAAAAAAATAAAACCAATGCTTATTTTGATAAAATCTTTATATTGCTCATACTCAAGTTTATTACATTTTTCATTTTATGAATATTCACTAAATATGATTTAGATTTACTTATTATGAAAAAAATCATCTTTATCTATTTGCAGATTTTTCATGAATTCATCGATGATGTTATTTTATTTAAAGATGAAAAAATAATAGTTTATTATTTTTATCATACCAAATGCTGGGGTTCTTGAATTCAAAATGGGGTTTTTCATAAAAGTGATAATACTTTCATTTTTAATTTTAAAAAATTTAACCCACCGGAATTGAACCTAAAGAAGTTGAATTCCTTTTATATTTTGATATACCATCAAGAGTATTATAATCAAATAAATTTCCCACTGAAACTATTTTTTAATATTTGATAGAATTATTTTTTAAAAAAAAAGTCATAATTCACTAATAATTTTTTTTCCTTCATTAGATAATGCCAAAATAATTAATTTTATTTTTTTGATTTTGATTTTGAGTGGTCTAAAATTATTCAAAATTGCAGGTGAATCGATTTTTAGTGGTATATTAGTTACTCTAACGATATTCTCCTGTTTTTTTGTTTTCTGTTTATAATATTTTTAATTTTTCAATAAATGTCATTAAAGGAATAAAATTTTCCAACATATGAAAAAGAAATCTAAAATATTTGTTTTTTTGAAATTACTAACATTTTTTCGTCAGGAAGTTTTTTATTTTTATTTCATCACCTATATCCGCAAACAGATATAATAAATAAAAATTTTATTGAAAATATATGTAAGAAAGTTTTCGTGGAAGATACTAAGGCTATAATCACAAAACGAAGGATTTTTCAAGCTTTATAATGATTATTATTCACAATAATTTCCAAACTGTATACTAATGGCTTATATATAATGAGTTATAAATGAGAAATTGGGAGATATAAGTGCAAATTAGACTCTCAAAATCGTTTTTTACTTCATTAGCCGAGTTTTTATTATTTTAATAGAAGAATCGTTGTTTTTTCTTTAAAAAAAAAATACTAAGTTATTTTTTAATCACCAAATTAATTTTGAAATTTATGTTTTATATTGGTTCGAAATCATTTAAAAATTTGTATAAAATATATATATGCTTTTTTTAAAGCCACAATGCATTGATATTAATAATAGGATGAAAAATATATATTTAATAGATAAAAATTTTTATCGAATTAGTGATTTATAGTTACCAAATTCTATCTCTATATAATTTATAAATACAAATAAAGTTTGTTGAATTTTTTTAAGAAACAAATTAAGAAATAAAGTATAGTGGCAATAAATTATATCTTTGAATCATCAAAAAATAGGATTTATAAATATTAAAATTTCTATGAATGGTATGGTATGGCTCATATAAAAGCATTTAATATTAGAATGAACAAATAATTACCACTAAAATATAATTGGTAATTTAATACATATTTATAATATTTAAATATAGAACCATAACAGATAATATCTATATAATAAATATTTTAATAAATATTTTAATAAATAACATATTTTTGGATTATTTTCTTTATTTAAAGATTATAAATGTTTATCTAAAAATATTTAAATGTTTTTTATTATTTTAATTTACTAACATACTAATTTTTATATCGTTATTTTATCTCTATTTAATCGGTGTATCATTATTACGATGAAAATTTTCATGTGAAATTTGAATTAAATTATTTATTTTGAATTTCGGAAAAATTACATTTTTTATAGAAATTTTTAAAAAATTTATAGGCAATTTAATTATCAAGAAGAAAATTTTTTTCTTCCAGAATTCACTTTTTTCTTTGATTTTTTTATAAGTCAATATCTTGTCTTTTGAAGGAGAAATTTAAATTTTTATGCTCGGTATGGTCTAAATTTTTTATATAAGCGGTAAAAAAACATAATTTTGTCTTAATTGAATTTATTTGGCTGTAGAATATTTGAAAAAAAAATTATATTAAGGTCCCAATAAATATTAATTAGAATGGGCTATTCATTATATTCAACTCATTTTTGTGATAGAATTTCCATATTTGGATATTGGAAACCTTTTTAATACAAAAATTAAATTCATTATAAATCATCCTAGCTTATTAAATTCAAAAATATTTTTTTCTAATTAAAAACAGTTTTATATATATCTAATTTCGATGATTTTCACAAAAATTACAAAAAAAAAGTAAAAATCCTTAAAAATTCCGTATTCTTTTTTGTATAATAATAACCTTAATTTTGTGTTAAGGCATGAATTAGGGTCAATATAAACGCATTTTAGAAAATTTTCTGATAAAATTTTATAATCTTTGAGGCTGAAGGAGGAAAAAATCGAGTTATAGCACCTTTTTTCTAATTTGGGTACTTAATTTACCCTATTTCAGAGGCATATACCTCCAAGTCTTTAGTATTTTTCTATTTTCTTTTCACATTATTTTTTCGGATAAAATTATAGCCAATCTCGTAGTAAAACCTGAAAAAAATTAAGCTATTTACCAATTTTGTAGCATTAAATTGTATTCGCTTCTATTTTTTTTTTAGAAAAAATTTCATGTTAATATAAAGCTATATAAACTGATTTTTATAAAAAAATATTTAATTATAACCCAAATTTCATTATTAGCTTTTCCTACGTTACATCCCTTTATATTAACTCTATTATACTGTTGAATTGCTTAAAAATCAAAGTTTTAGTACCCAGGGTACTAAAACTCTATTCTATAACTTTCTCTTAAACAGAAAATATTCAAAAAAAATAATACTTGCTAGAAAACGAACTAAAAGATTTTAGACCTCACATCATCTTGATTATTTTCCCAAATATCCTTAACTATTTATTTAATAACATTTTTTTTTTATTTCGGTCATTGTGGCTCTTGAATGAGCCAGTCAGTAGTTTAATTATTTTTACATTCATCATGAGCACTTATTAAGATATTTTTTATCATTTAAATTGCATTACTTTTGAATAATAAACTGTTTTTATTATTATTATTTTTCATCTTAAGATATGTTATTTGATGGCCATGTCGATCTTAAATTGCTCATTCACTTTTTCCTGGCTTTTTTGAGGTCGATTTTTATGTTAGTGTGCTATAATAAAATATTTTTCACTTTTTTTTTTCATGATTTTTTTACCCACAATCAATTAATTGGGTTTCAATCGGCTAACTTTATTTTTTCTGTCGATTATATTAATGTATTTTTCACATTTTGAACCTTTAACACATAATTTTTTTTATTTTTTTTGGAGATTTTGGTGGCCCAGGTGTCTATTCTAACCTTTATTTGTGATTTTATCAGGAAAAATATTAATTTTTTTGATTTTGGCTACTTATAATACGCAAGATCTGAGAAATTTAATTTTTAAGAAAACATATTTTATTTCCAGCTATGCTCAGAATCACTCAATAGCAGTCGGCTTACCGAAAATAGCATTAATTTGAACAACTTTGTCAATTTCTAACTATATTTTATTCACTCGAGCTATTCTCATATAAAAACCCTCATCCTAATAACAACTAATAGACATATGAGCTGAATTTATTGATTTAATTTATTTTTTTTTTGATACAACTCCTGTATGGGATCATAAAAATATAATCATCATAAAAAACATCTCATCTTTAATTTTTTGTTCTTGATCTTTCTTGAAGCTTCCCATTTAAAATTATTTGTATACCCCAAATATGTGTATTGGTATTTATTTGGTGTTAATTTTCATTTTAATATCAGATTAATTGATATGGAAGTGAAGTCATTCGTTACAACGCAATTATATTAATTCACAGTACTTTACTATTTATTCAACCAATAGTTAATTTATTTAACGAGATCCTTTTTTCAGTCAATAATACAGGTTTATAAACAGAAAAAAGTTCTGTTATCCTTTCCATCAGACTGAGGGCAGAAACACCTTTTATATTCTTAAATAAATCATTGGTGTAGAAATTTTATATTATTTTTGAAACTTGGAAACCTTTTCTCAGCCCACACAGGAAGTCGGTAGATTTAAAAACATCATCTTCTATCTTAGTTTATTTTCGTAAATATATACAGGTCCCAGATATATTTGATAAATTTGCTACCAACCCATATTATATTATTTTTGTAAATTTTTGTGGTATTTTTACTCGGTTGTACGATTTACATCAAAGATGTAGCATATGTAAGCTTTTTATTATTAAGTTTTTTCGGAATTTAATCTCATATAGATTAATCTTGTGAGATTAAATCTTCGAAATTTCCGAATCCAGATTGATCCTTGTATAAAATTTTGTAGTTTAAGTCTATTTTATCCAATCTGATGGCTAAAATTTTATAAAAAATAATTCGAAAGGTTTAATATTAATGAAATTCCCCGATAATTATCTGAGCTCTTCATAACATCTTTTTTGGAGCTGTTATTTTTATGCTATTATACATATAGATGGATATGTAAAAGTGCTCGTAAGTTAAATTGATAATTTTGAAAATAATTTTCGCCATTTTCGAATCATTATTTTTTTTCTGAGGCCACCAGTTTCCATACCTTATTGGGCATACCATCATATACCGGAACATTGGTATTGGTAGTATCGGATATTATGGTGGTAATATCAGCCCATCTAATACTATATTCAAACTTTGGAAAGTACTAGCGATATTTAGATAGAAGTGATTCACATTTAGTAGCACCGATGCTATTCCCAGTGTTCATTGACCAATTCTTCGAAATAATTGATCCAAATGTGTAGTCTTTTACTTTTTTCAGATATTTCTTTTTATTTTCATCGTAAAGATGATTCTGAGCATGTTCTCAATTTAATATTTGATGTATCTCACGCAGTTTCTGGAGTCATCAGATGTTATTGATTCGTATAGTAATTTCATTTTTTTATCGTAATGAAATTTGTGAACAACTTTTATTGAGTTAATTGAAATAAATTTGGCAAATATGTGATCGATTTGATCGATTTTTCCAATTAAATAATCTCGAAATTTATCCCTAAGATTTTCGATGGCAGAAATAGATTTTTTGGACAGTGGTTTTGACCAGACTTTGTTAGAAAATGTATTGGCTTGAAATCGCTTTGGTTTTTCCCATAAATTATCATTAAAGTCTTTAGAAAGACCATCTAGATCGAAATCAGTATCAATTAATTGAAACAATAGGAATTTATTTATTAATGCTTTGGTGACAAATAGAGTTCTTTTTGTATAAATTTTTATTTTTTTTGTTGAAATTCGTAGTGAATCGAAATTTCTTATGGCGGTAATCTGTATATGATAGGATGTGTCGAGATTTTTGTTGGACGCACACCAGTTTACTCTTACGCTGAGTCAAGCGTAAAACATATTGTCGATTATGCGATTTATTTCGTTTTTTTATATCTAGAGCCTGAGGAATTCGTTACTATGACTTTTTGATGGCTCTTCTCAAGCCTAGATATAAAAATACTTGCCCTTGGGACGTTCATACTGAGGTCTCCTAGTATTTTTATTTATTTTAAAATTTAAATTTTTACATTCGTGAGAACCCAAAAATTTCATTTTTAGATTTTTTAATCCTTAAAACAACACGCGATATATTAAAATTCTCCACCAGTGTGCTGAATTAATCTCCATTATGATATTTAACGATTGAAGTCCTAGGTATACATGTCTGGGATGATTTATATTAATTTATTTGTAGGCCAGATTTATTCATAATAGCCGGTAGTATGCATTTTACTATATCGGTTATGACTACTTAAACTTCTATTCAGGATTATCCAAAGATTTTGAATCTGATAATTTTTTAATTCGAAAAAGTTTCTTGAAGTGCAAAAGTATCTGGCTGAACCAAGATGAGGTAGTGCAAATATAATTTCAGGAAATTTTTCATGCCCCAGACATTAAATTTAAAAATATTGAGTTTATTATTAAGTTTATGATTCGGAGAATTGATTTAAGATCGTAATTTATATATTTACCTATTTATTAAATAATCATTCATCAAATTATCAATTTGAAAATTCGCACATATGGAATTCGCGGGTCGAACTTTTTTTATTTTTTTCCCGTCTAATTTTGTTTGTAACGACTTTTCGATTTTCTTTTCTATTTCATCTGGACGCAGATTCATTTTTTTTTGTGGTGACACGACCAAATCTCGTGACTCTATTGACCGTTGCGCTGCTTTATTTTTTTAAATATATAAAGATATACATTCAAAGAATAATTATAAATAATATGGTTATTTAATGTTTTATTTTTGAGTTCTTGTATATTGCGCAAGATTAGTTTCCCTACTATTTTTCTTAAATATCTTTTTCCGATCGCAAGTTTATTAAACGAAAACTATTCATTTAAATTTGTGTGATTTATAACAATCATATAGTTGATTCTATGCGATCATAATGATCGTCCACATCTAGGTCGAATTAATACGGAATTTCGGTGTATATATTCTCTTTTCTATTAAAATCCGCTGCATTATTTATAATTGGGCTCAAGTTTCCATCAACTGCAGCAAATTTACTGGGAGAGTTAATCATCATGCCTTAATCTATGTTTTTCGATGTTTTTTTGGGCTGACTATTAACTGAAAACAGTATTTCTTAAGTAAAAAATTTCTGATTTTTAGAAATATTATCTTTAAGAATTTTAAAAATAGTCTCGTCAGGTTTATTAATTTTATTTTCGATAATGCAGTCTACAGCCTATCTAAATTTCAAAGAGTCATTTTCTTCTATATTCATATTATCTATATCAGAATCTGTGGATTTCTGCTCGTTTTTTTCTTTATCGATGGAAATTATAGCATTTTAATCAAAATAATTATCCCGAAAATTAATTCCAAAAATGTTTTTTTGAGGAATTTTCGGGACGGTTTTTTTTGCCGATCTTCACACTTCTAAGCTCAATTATTTGATTAATGTCGTCTATTGGAGTTTCTAGGGATACAAAATTAATTTTAACTTTTTCTAAATCTTCATTGGAAGATTTTTTTGCACCTTTTTTTGAGATCGGGGTGCTCAGACTTCCAGTGGTCCATATTCTTACAATGGCTGCAATATTCTTGCAGCATTTGTAGAAAATATTTACCATCCCACTTTTTTCATTCAGGGAGCTAGGAAGTACCGTCTTTATGTTTTTTTTCTTTAAAAGAACCTTAATACCAAAATTTAGATATTCGGAAGCCCTTTTTTTTTTTCATGCGCTAATGTCGCAGACTGTACCCACGGGAGAAACTTCTTTATCAATTAGTTTTACCATGGCGAACATACCATCATCCCCACAGTTGGGGATATTGATAATAACTATATCCTGTTCCATCCGAACAGTTTGTTATAGATCGACTTTCCTATCCGCGAAGACCTGTTTTTTTGACATGAAATCATTTTCATCCAAGTCAAAGTCAAAAAAAAATTAAGTTACCTTGGCTCGATGTTCGTCTTTTCTCATGTGGTTAATGTCAGAGACGGACCTGAAGACATATTCGATTACATACCTATGGTTGCCACGAAGTTGGCTCCAGGAGCATCCCACTTTTGTATCTGAGCCTCCAATGTAAAACTTTTTCAAGCAGCATTGGTCTCCTTCATGGAGCATGTGCTTGACTGAGACCTCTGAATAGAGGCTCATATCTATTAAGC
>LSSL01004499.1:0-16974 GCA_001953115.1 Smittium mucronatum
AAATTCAAATATATGTAACGATTTTATTTTAGAATATAATATCATCCAAAATGGAACAAAAATTCTAATAAGCACCCGAAATCTTAATTTAAGATTTATGTTGCTAAAAATATTCATTTGGATTCCACGTAAAAATTAAAAGATATGGGATGTCATGTTTTTGTAATAGGTATAAGTGAAAATATCAGAAAAATTTCCCCCGTTTAATTGGGGCTAATAGATGATGAAAGTGAAAAAATTTTTAGCTGGATCTTACATAAAATAAACGAAACCCTCAGAAATTATGGAATTTATTTTAAAGTAGAAAATCTGATAGTGGATTCTGAACCAAGTATCACAAGTGCGATAAGAAAATTCAGTTCAGAAAACAAAAAGAATCAAATGTTAGGCATACTCCAGAAGGAGTATGACAAAAAAAATAATCTAATTTCAACTATCCTTTTTCTGAAAAAATCAAATCCGAAATTTTTAAAGTACAAAAAGATCAAAATAGAGAAAACTTCAACCTATTTGGATACCATTTTTTTAAAAATATCGAGATTTTGAAGAGAATAATTTTGCGATAACATCCTTATTTTTTAAATACCATGGAATAAATTTTACTTGGTATGAATGTAATGGATTATTCGTATCAGGCACAAAAACAGTTTGGAGAGGTTTAATTTGATTAGAAATCATTGAGAATTTCAAAAATTATTTCCAGGTTAGTTAAGATAGTAGAGTATTTAAATAAAGAGGGGAATCCATCAATAAATACAATGAAATATCAATGTGGTGATATCCCATGCGATACTCAGCTCTGCGCCCGTGTGATCAATGAAGACTAAACTTCTGAAAGGATAATAATTACAAAGGTAACTAATTTTGATACAGAAATAATTTCAATAACAACAAGAAAAGATTATCAAATATTTGGTCAATTTATTAAGGATCTATCTGTGGTTTTCGAAAATATCTCCAAAAATTAACTAAAATCTTTCAGAGATTTCACATGCTCATGTTTCAATTTTTTGAAAAGATGTAAATGCGTTCAAATTTATTTCTACTTTAAAAGCAAAAAAAAGCTTAGTATTATCGACGCTGAGATCATAAGAAAAAAAATGTAAAGGGGCAGGAAACCAAACATAAAAAAAATCAGTATTTCTAGAGATTTAACTAAGATTTAAATATATTATTTGTATATAATTATTCCAAAAAAAACATTATAAAACAAATAGGATGTTAATAATAAACTCACATGTATTTTTTTACGAAGCTTGAAAGGTAATCCTTGAATACAATCCAGAAATAAAATGGGTCAGCATTAATAAATACAGTTATTTTATTATTATAAAGAGCTTTTTATACTTTATTTTATAAATTATTATAAAATTTTATACATTATATTATTGCGATTTGACCCTTATTAATCAAATTTACCCTAATATAAAACACATTATTTAAATTCAAACATATTAACTATGCTATTTTGATATAATTAATTAAAAAACATTTATGAATATAAATCTCTTGTGAAATTGGTATATTGAAAAACTATTAAATCAAAAATAAACACTTAAGCTATGATTTTTTTTCCAAAGATAAATTTTTAACTCTAATTGAAATATACACTCCCCTTCTATTATATACAGTAAACTTTTGTCTTTTTTACCTATAATAAACATTCTTTTATTAAAATTTTATCCTCGTAATTGTGAATTATTTTTTATAAATTTGGTAAATTAGAGTATTGGCTTTTTCTAAGAAAGTTTATTTAAAAATTTCATTTGATAATTAAGGGTCTAATTTTAGTAAGATTCTTAAACCTATGTTATAAATTTCAATAATTCCACTATTCCAATACAAAAAAACTCATTCTATCCAACTAATAAGTTGTATTCTATGAATAAGTGATATATTTATACCTTTTGCTTTTGTAAAATAGCTTTCTATCATGAAAAAAATGCCTAATGGAATCAAATTTTAATTTTTTGCTGATTTTTTATGAATTTTTGCGGGTGCAAATGATTGGTGGAAACCAAATATATATATTTTTTCTATTGATTTTGGGGATTTTTCCACATTATGTCACGATTTTCTATATTCTGTCTATAGATTGCATTCGACCATTTAAATACATTCTTAATGGTTTTAGATATGAATGAGAAATTGGCCTTAAAATTCTGAGTGAAAATTTCTTTTAAATTTAAAAGCAAATTTATAAATTAAGGTACTTTTATGATAAAATTTTATCTTATTATTCTAAATGAAAATATGATATTATATACAATAAATATTAAAATTTTGGCGCTAAAAAAAGATCAGATTAAACTCGCATATTTCGATCTAAAATCAACGTAGATATAAGTAAATCCAATTAAATAAATATAAATTTATGAAGTTTTCTAGTATTTATAAAAATATACCGAAAAAAAAAATCATTGTTTAGTTTTCATAAAATTTTTGAATTTTATAATGATTATCCACGTATATTTTTTTTGAGTTAAAAAATAAGGGATGCATTTATAAATCAATATTTTGCACTAAAAAACGATAAAAATCCTAATATAATTAGTATATATTTGAATATATTTTTTTTTACAGCTACCAAAAAATATATATTACTTATTGGTTCGAAATTCCACCGAGTATTAAAACTAGATAATTAAAGGTGCCAAAAATAACGATATTTTAGCATGCGTTTTTACTTATACTGTATGTTTTTTATCATTTGATTTTTTTATACTTAATTTTGAAAAAAAATTAAAAAAATTACTTATAACTGGAGTCAGGTGTTTTTTTAAACCTTTTTGGTGTAATTTTCCGCCTTAAGTCCTGTAATATTGTTAAAAAATGAAAAAGAAATGTAATTTATTTTTATTTTTCAAGAGTCCTTTATACTTGCATTATAAATAGATCCACTAAGGATATTTATCTTTGGATAAATGATGAAATTTTTCTCGTAATCCTATTAAAACTTATCAAAAGTATCCTTATTTTTTTTCAATTGATGATAATATTATTGCAGTTTCATTTCCGGAATTTTTTTTGGATACTATAAAAGGTATAAAATCCAAATTTAATTTATATTAATATGAAAAAAATCAATTTTTAGATTTTCAAAACGGAAATTTCATTTCATTTTACTTTTGGAATCTGGGTTTCCATGTAATCGTAACTATATCTAATAATATTGATTTAATATTTTAAAAAATCTATAATTTTTAGTCTAATTATATTTTTATTTATATATCTTTAATATTTCTGTTGCAGCGATTCAGAAAATTTTAGCTTATGCGAATTATAATTTTAATTCTTCATAAAAAAAATAATTAATTTTTAAAAAAATGAAATTAAATCTTTTTTGTTTGAGTTTCAAGCATTTTAAAATTTTAACGCCTTTCTAAAGCCATTTTTTTACTTTTAAAATATGCATGATTGTGTTATGAGTTGCATAGTATTATGATATTATCAATTCTATTTTTCAGCACTTTAGCAGCGCTCTTGAAAACTCTCAATACATTTTTACATATTTGAAGCCATAATGCAATATTTTTTTTATTTTCAAACCTGAATTATAATACGTCATTTTAAATTTAATTAAAGAAGTCATATATCACTGTAATTATAGTGTATTTAAGGTCCATCTTTTCAGGCTCGTCACCAAGAAGCTATAAGGTCTAGGATTAGGGTCTTTTTGTATCACTAATAACTACAGATATCTTAGCAGGATAAAAATTTCAATTTAATTTTATAAAAAAGTTATTATTATGAGAAATTTTTTACGTTTTGCACCAAATTGAAGTTCAAATTCATCTTTTATCCAACAGAAAAAAAATATAAGGCGGAATTTTTGACATAAATATATCTCATAAACTGTATATTCTAGAGTAATATAAAGCCAAATGGGAATCTAAAATAAAATTACTAGATTTAGTATTTCATAAAAGCCGATAGAAAAATCAAAAATGGCGCTTTATTTAAATCGATTTTTAACAAGAATGTCAATCAGTGTTATAGAAATTTCCAGATTCCAATTTTCACACCCTTTCTTCCAATAGTATATATATATATATATATTTGTATATGATGGGGGGTTTTCTTCTATATTTATCAATATTAATATACTCCTCTTGGTATTTTCGTAATTTTCTCTAATGAAATTTGTACCAGGATAAAAAAAATTCAAGTATTATGTAACTTTTGGATAATAATATTCTCGAGATTTAAAGATGTATTTAAAACCATAACTATATCCGTTAACACAACAATAAAATTTCGATTTGAAATTTTTAACGGAGATTTAATAGTCCATTTTCCACTAGTTTGAAAAGTCGAAATGAAAGAAATTTTTTACTAATTGTAAAAAAAATTTCTTTAAAATTTTCGGTTGAAAGGCAAATCTTCTAAATGAATTTTAATAGAATTGCAGTTTTAAATTTTTTTATTTTTTTATTTTAATACCTATTTACAATGGCTTTATTGTATATTAGTGTAAAAATTTGGTGATAGAAGGAATTTCACAAATCTAAAAAAAAAAAAGACACCACGGACCAAGAAAATAGTGAATTAATTTTTTTTTTGCACGATTGGATGATTTTTTATATTTTAATTTTTGTGGAATAATTGTTAATATTATATTTTCCATATTTGATAGGTTTTAATTAAAGAATAGAACAATTTGATTTGATTTTTGCTAAATTTACAGTTTTTTCCTAAGTTTACCGGCATTTACTTTTCAGCTGCGTTTAAACAGTATGAAATCCATAAGAAATATTTTAAAAAAACAAAAAACAAAAAAGGGATATCTTTAATACACCTTTCTTTTAAATTAGCAGCTCCGTTATACGAATTAAATTTTGCATGTTGAGGTCTAAGCTCTCAGTACCCATTGTTTTTAAGGATGTTAAATAGTACGAATTAAATTATTCCTAAAAATAATATAATTTAGGGATAAGGCAGGCGGTTTCATTCAACTGTAACCCATATTTTTTTAATTGATAAAATTAGCCTCAAAATTTGGAGGAGTATGGCATGGAAGATGCAAATTTAGTCATTTTTTTAAGAAATATATTTAAAATACTGTTCTATTTTTTTTTGAAGTTTATTTAAAATATTGACCTTTCTTTTGAGGAAATTTATTTAAAATGTTTCATTTTTTGAATAAATTCATTTAAAATATTGTTCTTTTTTTTAAGGAATTTAGTTAAAATATTGAAAATATCGTCAAATTTCCCTCACATTCTTTGAAAGATTCTATATATTCTACGGAATCTTTTTTTTCTTGTTTAATCTGATTAGAAAAAGGCACATTTTAAAGGAGAGCTTTATTTTTACTGGCCAGCGTTTTTTTATGTGGATTTAATTGGTGAGAACAGTAAGCTCTTCAATCTCTCGCTAAATACGATTTGTTGCGTATTGATAATGTGGGTTAGGGTGAGATTGATGATACTTCTCATGGGTAAGTCGTTCTGTGATATATGAAAAAAAGAGTAGGTATAAAAAATATCTTTGGAGTTGGGGAAATGGATATAAGCATAGCAGGATCATAATCAGGCTACGAAGCAAATTTTGATCTTGGTAAGGTATATAATCATACAATAAAATTCCGTGATAAAAAAAAAGTAAAATAAAATAAAATAAAATGGTAGGGTATATAAATGTTGCCATAGTGCTTTGGCGAAAATAAAAACAAATACTTTGCTGCTAATTTATATATCATATCATATCAGATCCATCCAATAATAATCATCGGCCTGTCAATGCTCTTAGTGGCTAACAATAGGAGAGGCAGGAGTTGGCGAATGGCTGCCAGGGATTTTTGGCCAAGGAGAATCAGTCAATCATCAGTATTCTCTAGCATAAATTAATGGGTTTATACTGTAGAGAAATCTGGCTAGGCGTCAGTTTTATTGTGTTTCTTGAACTTAATTTCAACTTCATAGTTCATTGAAGCGTCAATCTTTCTCGGCTACTTTGCTCCCTCCTCTCAATTACAGTTTTTCCCCCTCTCTTTTTTGCACTCACATTTCCATATTTCATTCATTCCTTTAACTGTTTTTTCCTCAAATCTCGACGCTATTCGAAAAATAATACTATATTTAATTATTTTTCCAATATTTCCCAACGGTTTGACTGCGTCAGAAAATATTATAGTAGACATCCAGCCTTAATGGACGCTTATTTGTCCCGCTTAAAGGATATAGCTTCCTCCGCAACCAGATCTGCCTCTGCTGTTGCAATAGCCACAACATCCAAAGTTGTCGATTCTATTCAAGGAAAGTTGGCTAGGGATTACAAGCTTTCTTCTAATGCATATTCAAAATCTGGTTTATGGTCCTTATATTTCGCTTCGAGCGTCAAAACAGGAAAAGATGTTACTGTATGGATGCTCGATAAAAAATCTTTAAACTCTAATTTAACCTATAACCAATACGGCGATGGTTCCTTTGGTGTCGGCTATCCCGATAAAAACGATTTCAAAAATGTTTTAGATTTTTTTAAAAGGGAAGTTTCTCAACTTTCTAAACTGCGACACCCCTCAATGTAATATTTCTCAATTATTCTTTTTCTCCAACCTTTTTACTATTTATCATTCCTTTTATTCATAATTATTCTCAACATTTTTTAGATTAAGAGTCATTGAGCCTATAGAAGACACTAAGAACAACATCACTTTTGTTACTGAAAAGATTCTATACAGTTTAGAAACTTCCCAGGCTAAGGCTAAAATCTCTAAAGAATATGATCTTGACAACATTGAGGTATTTTATTGATATTTTTTTATCAAAGCTGGCGTAATTTTATTGCTTTTTACGTTTAGTTCACTCCTTTTTCTCATTTTCTGATAAAGCTCTTATTTTTCTCTTCATTAGATTATGAAAGGCATACAACAAATAATGAATGGTTTGCAGTTTCTACATAGAGATGCGAAAATCGTTCACACAAATCTTAATCTTAATACTATTTTGATAAACGAAGAAAGTGACTGGAAAATATCTGGGTATCTATTTACCCTTCTTTTTATCTATACTTTTATTTTTTTTAACCTGCTGTTTTTTTACCCGAATCTTTCTTACACCCTGTCAAATATTGTTTTCCTCTTCTTTTAGGTTCGGTTATGCTAGAAATTTGGAAAACACATCAAGCTTTAAGCAATTCGATGATCCTTACCTTCTCCCAGTTGAAACTCAACGGAACTTGGATTACTCTGCCCCTGAATTAATTCTCAACGATTTGGTCTTAGACAAAAATGATATATATTCCATAGGTTGTGTACTTTACTCATTGTACAATAACTGCAACTCCATAATAAAAAATACTAAGAATAATTTGCATGATTACGAAAAAAAAATCGCTAAAATAAAAAACCAAAAGAATATAGATTTTTCATTGCTTGAATCCGAACCCAACGTTATAGAGGCCGTTTCTTCTCTAGTCGCTTATAACTATGATTCTAGAGTCTCTATCGACTATTTTATGAACAGCAACTTCTTTAATAACGTGTATTCCAAAACTCTAATTAGTTTAGAAAATGCTGCTCAAGATTCCATAACTCATCAAGCTACCGTTCTTCGCCAAGTGCTTTCATTGCTACCCGAATATTCCACTAAAATACAAACTCGAAAAATCTTACCGAGAGTAGAGATGCTGCTTGATTTCTCCCTAAAACACAAACCTAGTCTAGTTGTTCTGGACTTGATCTACGTATGTATCTCCACAATGTGTTTGATTATTCAGAACATGAGCTCAGATCTATACAACACTACTACCCTTAATAAACTTATGAACGCGTTCAATTTTTCTGCCCAGTGTCTAGGAAATAGCGAGCTGGACTCTGTTGCCGTGGAAATTGTGTTAGTATTCCTTGATAAATTGCAAACAATTCGTCTTTTAGCTCGCAACAAAGATAGTACCATCAACGAAACAATAATGCCCTTTCTCTATGACCTACTCCAGAAAGGGAATGTTATCGATTCACGCATATTGGACAAAATTTATACAGAATCCATCCCGGACCTTTCTAAAGATCTAGATAAAACCCTTCTTTGCGATGAACTACTACCTAGGATAATCAACCAGTACAAGACCACAAACAAGTTGGTTGTTAAGGTTTATATTTTGAAATGTTTCAATATGATTGCTGATATTTTTAGTTCCACCGTTGTTAACAATCAGATTTTACCAACAATTGTTAAAACAAAGAGTCGAAATCTGGACTTAATTACTCTTATCGTTTCTCTCTATTGCTGCTTTGCTATCAACTCTAAGGCAAGCATCGATATTCTGTGTAGACAAGTTATTCCTCAATGTTACATTTATCTTATTGAGGCTCAATTTGACAAGGCCGGATACAACGCAGTTGTTGACCAGATAGTTCAAATCTCCACTGCAATTCATAAAAGAGCAATGCCTGAATATGATCCAACTCAATCATACGTTACCCACACCTCTCAAACGATGGACAAAGATTCTCAACATCGAGTTGAAATTGTCGGTAGTGCACAGATTGATTATGATCCCTTCAGTAAAAATAGTTCAACCGAATTTATCGGTTCTGCCAAGGCAAGTAATTCTAGTTTTAATAAAATTCCCGTTCCGAACTATTACCAGGCTGATTCTTTCGGCGGAGCAACCAATGAGATCGAACCACATTCTAGAAGGCTATCAAACTCTCAGATCGGGTTGGTGCAGGCCATTAAACCCATGAAGCTGGGTTCTAACCAAATTAATCCGGTCTCTCAGGATCTTAAATCACAGTATTCCTTAAACAAGAATCCAGATCCTCCCATTTTTGGTACCTCTTCAACGAGCATCAATTTTAACCCTCCCAATGATATTAAATCAGGATTTGGTGCTAATTCTAGTGTAAAGCACGATTATCATGTTGGAAATTCTAACAATAACCAAGCCATCAAAAGTGGGAACAACTATTCCAGCGGAGGGGCATTTCCAGATTATAACCTCCAAATGGGGAATCATACAAACTCCATAGACTGGAAACAAACTATACAGCCCAAAAAAAAGGATGATTTTAGTAGTTATAATTCTCAAGAAACCTATTCCGAATTTGGAGAGTTTTCCCAGTACAAACAACCTTCTATATCTTTAGCAGAAAAACCTACACCCTTTAACAAAACCCAACTAAGCCTAGATAAAAAGAAACCCGATTTATCCTTATTTGATCCCTTCTCTTGATTTAATGAGATATTATAATTTTTTGGTTTTGCTTTTGAACATCTTGATCACCTATATTAAGTTGGTTTTAACCTATTTCAAAATATAAATATATTTGCAGGCAAGATTAATTCTAAGTGTGAAAAATATGAATTATAGACATTATAAGAAATTCTTATTGATTAAAATATTCCTAATTAAAAAAATAAAATAAAAGACAAGTATCTTTATCTTCGAATGTGGAGTCAATTAATCTAAAAGTGTCTTTTAAAATGAATGTTTTGTAGAAATAGAGCAGGGCATAACTAACTTTCTTCGGTATTTTTAAGAGTAGCTCTTCCGGCTCTCATGATTTCATCAACAAGCAAAAGGTTAGTTGCGATGATAGATGAGGAGTTGAGCATTTGTCGTATCACTCTGTAGTTGTCCCATATACCTTCAAGAGCAGGATCACATACCGAACCAGAAGTTATATCCACACCCAATACAGCATCATCAGAGAATGACTCCAGCAATTCGACAATAGTTCCGAGTGGTTCGTGTCCACCATTAAGGGCTAAAGTCTTAGGGATAACTAGAAGGGCTTCAGCAAATGCCTCAATACCCAATCTAGTAGTTCCCAAATTCAGGTTGTTGAGACGGAAGTTTTGAAGATGGAGGTTGCAACCGATAAAAAAGGAGCCAGCACCAGAGACCAAACACTCATCCTCGATGGCATTTTTGACGGAGCGAAGCCCATCTCTTACAGCATCGTTAAGCTGGGTGAGAGTATGCTTGTTAGGACCTTTGAGAAGAATAGTAACGGACTTGGGATTTACGCATTCTTCAATGAATGTGTACTTTTCTTCGCCAAGAGTATGTTCATAAACTAAGCCAGAAAAGCCCAACTGATCGACAGACATGTTTTCAACGCTGTTAAGAGCAGAGCCTCCACAACATAGCTGAAGTCGTTCCATGTTCCTGCGTTTAGCACGTCTAAGAGCATAAATCCCATTGTTGGCAAGGATGTCAAGGGACATAGGATCGATACCCTTTTGATTTACAAGAACAAATCCATTGTTGGAATTTTCACCACTGCAGGCAAGGTTCTTTAAATCGACAATCTTCTTTAGTTTTTCGTCAACAAATCTGCGTTCGGATTCAATTAGCTTGTCGCGTTGTTCAGCGCTACTGTAGAAAAAGCCGGAATTTATCTCGGTCTTCTCATACTCTAATGAAACGTTAAGAGTTAAGATGAAGGCATTTGTCAATTTTTTAGGCATGTTAGGATGTCTAGCGCCATGATCCATAACTAAGCCATGAACGAGTCTGCTGTCGGTGGCGGATCTATGTTGCATTTTCATTATTTCAATCATAAACAAATCAATAGGCTCATCATCTTGTTTGACAGTCAAAACAGCATCTACTACAGCTTCAGTTATTTGATCAGCAATTTTGTAGGATAGCTTGGTGCGGAGTGCAGTTCTAGCAACTGAGACCAAAATTTCACGGTCGATTTTTTTCTGGGTTTTGAAAGCTTCTAAATATTTGATAGCTTCTTCTTTGGCCTTATTGAAACCGTCAGCGATGATTCGAGGGTGTATTCCTTCCTCGACTCTTCTTAAGGCTTGTTTTAAGAGTTCACCCACCAAAAGAACAACACTGGTAGTACCATCACCAGTAACTTCGTCCTGGGCAGCAGCGGCACGGGCTATCATCACGGCTACTGGATTAGTAATCTGCATTTCACTGAGCAAAACTTTTCCATCCTTTGTCACTTTGATTCCACCACTACCGTCTACCAGCATTTTTAGAGTACCTCTAGGGCCGAGGTTAGTCTTTAAAACATTCTGAAGACCTATTGCCGAACTTACATTAACACTGAGCGCCTGTCCTTGTCTGAGAACTTCACTATTGGGATTTGCAATCTGAACTGCATTTGCTGACCTACTCAAGTATGAAATTTATATAGAAAAAACAAAGTTGAATTAATATAAACGGAAAAGAAAAAGTGAAAAAAGGGACAAAATTTTTGGATTTAAAACTAAAAGCGTAAAAAACAAAACCATAAAATTGGAAAAAGACGATGATAATAAAGAAAATATAAACGAAAGGTGGGAAGAAGAGTGAGTTTACAAGCCGAGGTTTAAGACTTAAAAAGGTATAGAGAGAGTCAACATAAATATTAGGATTGAGATATAGATACGGATATGAGACATACAAAGAAAGGTAAAATAAAATAATGGAAATCAAGAAGGGATGAAATAAATTGACAAGGGATTGGGAGAAAGAAAGCAGGGGAAGGAATCACAAGAGGTTATAAACATTTTAGAAAATGATGAAGGAATAAAGTAAAATTATGAGAGGAGCCTTACATTTTGATATATTTCTTGTTTATAGATTTAGCGCTAAAGGCGGATGGAAAGGGCAAGGGCAATGGTCAACTTTTAGGAAAGCAATTATTGAAGCTTTCTAAATATATTACTGATTTTCAAGCTGGATTATTTTTTTAGCTGCAGTAAATAGTAATGAAGAAAATTGATTCATAAACACAGTAGCCAATAAATAGAATTTACTGGCCAGTTAGTGTATGGAAGAAGTTTCAGATCTATTGGATAAATTGTGGAAAGAGGTTGAAGTCTATAGGGTATATTTGAAAAGAGGTTGAAATCTATAGGACATATTTGAAAAGAGGTTGAAATCTATAGGGCATAATATGGAAGGGGGCTCAAATCTATGGGGGATATTATGGATTTGCTGCCAATAGACGCTGGTTCTTTTCCTCTGATCTACAAAAAATATTTACGTTTACCGATCAAAATCAATTAATTTTTTCATCAGCAAAACCAATAATGATCTAAGCATCAAAGACGAATTAAATCAACAGTCAAAACACTATTGGTTTGCTAAATTAATCAGCGTGAGCTTCTTTACCAACATGAGAATTTCCACAGCTATCCTGGAATAAACAGGTTTACAGCAAACAATATATATAGCGATTCTTACAGCTCTTTCCGTCCACAATTTTTAGTACACACCAAATAGCTCCCGATAAAGAGATATCACCGATATCATTACCTCCAAAAATGATTTTTCATCTTTTTAATCCTAGCATCTTTTTTCAATTAGTTTGAAAGGTGTTTTCATACTTGCTTGAATGAGGTTTATCCATCCCTTTACATGGATTTCAGACCGGGGCTAGAATTATCTTAGCATTCTTTTTACTGATAAAATATGTCACAGAATACGTATAGTAAAAACTGCATTAGATAAATTTATGCAAAAAAAAAAAAAAATGTTTGGAATATCATATTCATAATTATATAGTTTTCGCTGTTCTCTTACCTGGTGTGAGCACAGATGGTCTCAATATCCATCCACATTAAGATGAACAAATTATAACTTCAAATAGATCGAGATAGTTGAGCTTCGTGTTATAAACAGATAATATTAAGTTCTCTAAATAAAAAACAATAGTAATGATGGCAGATAAATGCCCTATGGGACCTAGATACAAAATTTTTAGCAATTTTATTGACGTGAAAAAATGGCCAGCCTAACTGCAAAACTTTATCAGGGGTCTGAATCGTTCCAAAATTTATCCTGCTAGCCACATTAGAAGTTTCATTTACACATTAGCTTATATGTGGAAAAAAACATTTCGATATTATTGTTTTAAAGCCTTCAGCTCATTTTTTGTCGATTTGAAATATTTGGAACATCATCAAATGAATATTGTCAGCAACTTCAACAAAAATTCAGGGACAAACTTGAATTTCTTCAATGCCTTATATTTATTAAAAAGAAATATTCAGCTGTAGAATATAAGTTGACATAAACATTTTTAATTTTCCGATTATTCGGTGCTATTTCAATTACAAGGAAATTCCCTGAAAATGGATTTTTATTCCATGTCGTGTTCCTGACCGAGAATTGGAGTTATATCGATATTTAAACTCATACAGAGGCTAGTTCAAATAAGTTCAAAAGAAGGATTTTTCAAGACTTTAAATCACGATTATGGATCAATGAACATCTATCTCTTGAATAGCTGTTATCTCCGTCGATGTATTACTACTTTTTGTAAACAATGCCACTCTTTTCTTAATTTAATAATCTTAATCCTTTCCAGGCCCAAACTATTGCCTCACCCCAACCTGTGTGTATTAACAATTTCAATTGATCTATCCTCTCAAGCTATCCAATGGTATTCAACTTTTGTTTTTATAATGTTAATATTAAACGAAAAATAAAGTCCATTTTCGTTCCATCGGCTCTGAAAAGGTTAATTCTTTATGGCTTGAAAATATGGGACCAACAAAATTCTATGATACAAAAAAATTACATATAGGACCAATAAAATTCTATTATTCAAAAAAATTACATATAGGACCAATAAAATTCTATGATTCAAAAAATATAAATAAGAGACCAATAAAATTCCATGATAAAAAAATGAAAATGAGATGCCAATAAAATTCCATGATACAAAAAAATGAAAATGAGGGACGTTCTCTCATAGAGCCGTCAATTCTCCGCTAAAATTTTACCACTTTCCTAATTTGAAAAAACAGCATTTTTAATGTGTAAATTTATTGGGTAATTCAAGATTTTATATAAAAAAAACACCTTTATTGTCAAAATGCTTTAATTTTTTAAATATAGTTTATTATTCTATATTTATTGGCTTGGTGATGATTTTAATTCATATGTAGCCAATATTTTTGATAGCATAAAAAAGTAAGGTCTTGAGAAGAATCTCCCATATGTAGATTATAGTGTCAGGACTATTGCTGTACTGCAAATTCACTTACTGGACATTGAGTATACGTTTTTACCAATAAATGCAAAGAATTAAATTTTAAATTTGTTTATGAATAATTTTAAGAAATACATAAATATGATTAATCGATACTAACTTAAGCATGCAAAAAAATAGGTAGAAAAAGTAGACGAAATGGTAGTATGTAAATAGTCATGGCACCATAAGTGGTAATAAATCTGAAAGCAAAGCCTGTTTAAATAATCATTTATACAAATAGGAGAGAGGAACAAATTTGGGCCCAGAATGGATTAAGATCAAAAGGGGTGGTCCTGTTCAAATTTAGAGTCAATAGATGTAGATTTGAAATATTGATTATTGGTTAATAACTTCATCTAGAAATAATTACTCAACCATTATCCCAATAATTCTGCGTAAAAAAAAAAAACCATTATCCCAATCTATAAGTAATTTTATTTATCCCGAAGTGAGCCAAATCGGCAGCTCCTTTGGAACTTACCTTAAAAAATAGCTTTTGGCTTTAAACCAATAAATATACCTGATAGTACTTCTCATTATTTATTGGCAACAAGCCAAAGCTTAAAGTAAAATATTCCTGGTTAGCAAATAGTAATAAAATATATTTTATCGCTTGAAGTATATTGTGTTCATTGCATAGCTAGTTTGGGCAAATATGTGCCAATGAATAAAATAAATTAAGATTAAACATAATTTATTCGCCAATATACAAGAAAACTGTATATTTCTAATATATTTATCCAGTAATTATCATCTTATATATTATAGAAAGAACTAATAAGGATACTCATCACATCTATTTACTATATTTAAGCCAACTATATTTATTTAAATGCTCAACTCCAATAGATATTAAATATAGAATATATAGCCAATGAAAAAGAATTAAATCAGAGTCTTAATGATCTGTAAATTCTTCCAATAGTATCCGTGATAATATGTGAACAAGAAAATCATCGACTTTGAATCTGATGTAAAATATTTCATTACTTTATTGAATTTTAGTAGTATCATTGAATCCTTCTCTTTTCAAGCAGTCGATGGGCCATCTCTCAAAACAAATACTGGAAACAATTCAGATATTTGCTTAACTCCGCTATACATTATGTCTCAAATCTCAAAATCTAAGAAAGTAAGTCTTTTTATATTCTTTTAAATAACCTATACAACGCTTATTCTATTTCGAGTCAAAAGCCGTTGTTGTGTTATTTTTTTCGGTTTAAATTATAATTAATTTATCCGAGTATTTCTTCAATTCGTTTTTTCTACATGTTGATCACTATTGTGCTCAAACATATAGCTAATTCATAATGATGAGCGCTTAATTGCCTATGTTTTTTTCTGACACCTCTTGTTTGAATGTTTTTAGTTCAAATTGGGCTCTAATTACATTATGCACGCAATTTTTATTCTGATCTTGTTTCTTTTATCTTTACAATTATTTCTTAATATATATCATCTAATTAATAATGATAACTGACTTTTTTTTAGCTCATCGCTGATGGTGTTTTCTATGCTGAACTAAATCAATTTTTCCAAAGAGAGTTGGCTGCTGAGGGCTATTCTGGATGTGAAGTCCGTGCTGCCCCTGCCCGTACTGAAATTATTATCCGTGCCACTCACACTCAGGATGTATTGGGTGTCCAAGGTCGTCGCATTCGTGAATTGACTTCTATTATCCAGAAGAGATACAATTTCCCCGAAGACACTGTAGAATTGTTTGCCGAGAAGGTTGCCTCCAGAGGTTTGTCTGCTGTTGCCCAGGCTGAATCTCTTAAATATAAACTTTTGAAGGGTCTTGCCGTCAGACGTGCTTGTTATTCTGTTCTCAGATATGTTATGGAATCCGGTGCTAAAGGTTGTGAGGTAATTGTTTCTGGAAAATTACGTGCTGCTCGTGCTAAGGCCATGAAGTTCAGCGATGGTTTCATGATTCATTCAGGTCATCCTGCCGAACAGTTCATTGATTATGCTGTCCGCCACGCTGAAATGAAACAAGGTGTTCTTGGTATTAAAGTCAAGATCATGTTGGATTGGGATCCAACTGGTAGAATTGGTCCTAAAAACCCTCTCCCAGATATGGTCACCATCATGGAACCCAAGGAAGAGGCTATTATCCTTGGTCCTTTGTCTGAAGATAAAAAGGACCCAGTCGAAGAGGTATACCAAGCCCCAATCCCTGAAGGTCCCGTTGATACTCCTTCAAATGATATCTAATTAGAAAATTCAAATTTGTCTACATCCCATATTTTCCATGTTTTAATCTTTGTATAAGCTTCATCTCTTTCCTATAAATATCTTGGGTTTGGGGTTTTTGTTTTCGGATTATTTTCTTCAATTAAGTATCAATATAAATTGTTTTTAATATATCCTGTAAATATATTTTTATCCACTAAGCGATCCTAAGCTAATAAAATAAACTGTCTTCACTAAGCTTATATCCACACTAATGCACTTAGGGATACGCCAAATAATAAGGCCCCGGAGTTTGACGGCAGAGAAGAATTGGTATATACGACAAGGACAAAGGCAAAAAAAAAAACTCTCTCTTCTCTAAGCTTATTGGCATCGGTGGAAAATTACTCAATATTATTGGTGGATTATACTATGAGCCAAAATTAGCAGTCAGAGTCGGGAATAAAAGCTTTCCTCTTCTCTAAGCTTTCCAACTTCTCTAAGCTTTCAAATAGAATTGCGAGAAATCGAATCCCTTGAACCAATGCCCAGTGGGTACGGAGTCGCTAGAGCGACAGAGGGGAGTGGGATAAAATATATATTTTATTCTTTTTTATTATCTTTTTATAGTTTTTACTAGACTTTGAAATATTTTAAATAAATTCCCTGTATAAAAAAAAAAAAAAAAAAAAAAATCGAATCCACAAATTCTTACATTTGCCCAGGTAAATACAGGTAAAGGAAGTAAGTAATATTCTAAATCGAATCGTTATTATTCGAATCTTATATATCGCACCATCTCCCTGCGAAGTAAATTGGGATCGAATCCATTTTACTTTATTTTTTAAACTTAAACCTTAAAC
>LSSL01004500.1:0-23655 GCA_001953115.1 Smittium mucronatum
TTTTTTTTTCATTGATAGCCATTATATCACTATCAAAAATATCTGAAATCTTTTTGTTTTTATCCCTCTTTTTGTTGCCTAGGTTAATTAAGGCGTCATGTCGAAATCATTACACTGAAAATTAAACTCAAAATTAGATTTTTCGGGGTCTTAGGATTTATGGGGATAGCGTTTTTACCGTTCGTCTCTGTAATACTCCCGATTAAAAGAGACTTCATATGTTGGATTATTTATTGATGTGAAATCATGTTAAAAGAATTTCAATTCTAAATTGGATAATTCACCCCCCAACCCCTTCTTCTGAGATAGGGTACTCAAATTTACAATATTACATCTTTTTACAGTAACTAAAGGTTTATTTTGCAACCTTTATATAAGATCCTTATTTTTCCCTGGTCGTGGTCAAGAGATTTTGTGATTTTTTGGTAATTTTTTAATTTATTTTGAAAAGCGCATTCATTCCATCCGGAAGAACCACATTAATATCTTTCTTGCACAATGCACTAATTTATTAAATAGTGGCTAGAGAAGCAATTTGCTATTTTATTAGCTTTAATTTAAATAAAACATTAACACTTTTTCAGTTACAGATGGTTTTGAATAAAATATCCTGTTCGATTTGGTCAGTTTGGTGTAAATACAATATTTTCTCACCATATACCAAATTTTAGAAATCAAATCTATAGCAACTTCTATATAATCAAAGACAAAATATGATTTTAGGGCTCTAAGTTCGTCTTCGATAGAGTTTCAGATCCCCTTCAATCAACCCACTACGATTTCAAGACCAATCTTATGACTGTTTTGAAATCGTCTCCACCAACACCCGACCTTAAGGTCTGAGCCAAGAGTGCAGAACATCTTCAGAACATGTTGTTCTCCTCCGAAAGCTATGTGTTTTAACAACACTTCAGAACATTCACACGTTTCGATCAGTTTTTTATTATCTGGATAGCTTTTTTTGGATTTTATAATTTTTTATTTAAAATTTCGAGGTTTTACGGTGAGTCCAGCTACGTAGCGGTCATGATATAAAGGAAATTATACCACCACTCTGTTTTGTCCACAAGAAGTGGGTTTCTTTGGGGGTTTTCCCTTACCAAACTTGGTCTATTCTGGCCTAAATCGCTTAAAGCGGCTCAGTTTATCCATAAAATAAAGCTAAGGAAAATAAAAAATAGGAATTTTTTTGGTTTCTTACTGCTATTATTATTTGATTATTTCGATTCAAAGATCAAAAATAGGAATCTATTACTCAATCTTTTTTTTAAAATATTTTGGCTCTTTTTTTTTATAAGAGAGTTGAGAGATCAATAAACACTAAGATAGCCTGAAACAACATCAGATCTCTATTATTAGCTGGAAAGCTTTTAACAGTTGGTCTAGTGTCGATAATATGAAAAATGGGAATAAAAATAAGCTTTTTTGATAATGGAGTTCTGCAATTTTATTGGCCAATTCAATTAAAAAATATAAGGACAGATGAGAGGGAGAAACTTTCACGAGAATGATTATATAAATTTATTTAGAGTCTTATAATATTTAAAAAGATCAAAATATAGAAAAAAATCAGTAAAATTGTAAAAAAGATAAGCAAGGCGAATTCGTTTTCATGTATATTTACAATCTATAGATAGTAAAACAACATATAAATATATAGTGAATAAAAAAAAATTCGACTGAGAGAATGTGTGAATATATGTCCATAATATAATGATTAAAATTTCACTGAAATTATTAATTATTTAAATAATAGTATATATAAATTTATTTTATTTAAGCAAAAAAAAAAAGAGTATAGCATCATGATTTTTTTCTTTTAGTATCAAAAAATAAACTTTAATTAAATGAAGCATCATTAAACGGCAGAATCATCGCTGGAACTTGGAAGAATGCTCTCCAGACCTCTAATGAAGAAGTATAAAAACAATTCATCTTTTTGTAAATTGCTGTCCTCTGTTAGGGAAAATCCACTATTAACTAGAGCATGGTCTTGAGCTTCAAGTTCCAATCCTTTTTTCAAAACCTTAGATATGAAATCTCCAGCTGCAAAAATTTTAGTGCTGTCAGTTGATCCTATAGAGCTAACTATGTCCTCTATATTAAACGAACTTTCATCGTCTCGTTTAGTCAATACATTCAAAAGTTTTGGACCAGTGGGTCCTGTAGACTGTGAATGTTTAATCAAATCCCCCAAAAAGCTGGGTGAACTGAAATAAGTGTATCCGTTATCAACACTTTCCGAGTCCTGTCTCTTCATAAAATATCCAAGAAGGTATGGAATAGTATAGTATTTGTTGCTGTTTGGAATTCTTCCTCTTTTTTGAATTTCAGCATTGGATTTAGATTCCAATTCATGGCGTTTAAGGAAATAGCCAAGAAGATATGGGATGGTGTAATATTTGTTGCTGTTGGGAATTCGTCCTCTTTTTTGAATCTCAATATCGGAGTTGTTTTCCAGCTCATCCCGCTTAAGGAAATACCCAAGAAGGTAGGGGATAGTATAGTATTTATTACTATTTGGGATTCTTCCTCTTTTTTCAATGCTAGCATTGGAGCTGTTTTCTAGTTCATCACGTTTAAGGAAGTAACCCAGAAGATATGGGATAGTATAGTATTTGTTGCTATTAGGAATCCTCCCTCTTTTTTCAATGTCAAAGTCGGAGTTTTTTTCTAGTTCATCACGCTTAAGGAAATATCCAAGAAGATAAGGAATGGTGTAGTATTTATTGCTGTTTGTTATTCTTCCCCTCTTTTGGATTTCCCCGCTTGTTTCCGAGTCCTGGCGCTTGAGGAAATACCCAAGAAGATATGGGATAGTGTAGTATTTATTGCTGTTTGGAATTCTCCCTCTTTTTTGAACGTCATTAAATTGTGAAAGATCTATTTCGTTTCTTTTGAGAAAATAACCAAGGAGATATGGTATAGTGTAGTACTTATTACTATTTGGGATTCGCCCTCTTTTACTCATAGCTCTCATGGTGTCAAGAGTCGCCTCTTCTCTTTTAAGAAAATACCCAAGAAGATATGGGATTGTATAATACTTGTTGCTGTTAGGGATACGGCCACGCTTTTGAATCTCTTTCATTTCAGCCAAATTATTTTCACTTTCACTGAGGTATTTATTAATGTTATATGGTAAATTTCCTCCATCCTCACCTCTAGGGAATGCGCGCTTGTGAATATCCTTGATTTCGTTGATTCTTTCTTCCTGTCTCTTTAAAAAGTATCCGAGCAAATATGGAATGGTATAGTACTTGTTGCTGTTAGGAATTCTACCACGCTTATTCATATTTTGAAGCTCCAACACTCTGGATTCCTGAGACTGTATCAAACTTTCCAACAACTGGCTTGATTTGGCATATGCTGAGCTGTCAATGTCATTTGAAGCTCCCTGAAGAGCTTCTCCAGAAACTTCTGTCGCATTTGCTGAATCAGGGTCTGAAATGGAGATTAGATTATCCAAAGTTGTGTTTTGTGGATATCCGACAAAGTTTGCCATGTATTGTGCCATAAGAAGACTGTTTATGTAGTTAAAATCGTACAATAACCCACTGTCTACATCACTTGGCAATGAAGTTCCATTAGCCGAAATCATTTCTTGGGAAGAAGGTGTTGGCTGTTCAAGAGATGAAGGAAATGCCTTTGCAGAAATAACATTTACAGCTAAAAATAAATATGAAACCTTCATTTTTTTCAATAGATAATGAGTATGTTAATTCAGTGAAATATATATTTTAGATTTGAGTTCAAACTATTAGATCTTTTGAGCTTTGTTTTGTTGTTTGTTGAGTTTATTAGATGGGACTTTTGCTCGTGTTTTATACCTTTTTTTTCTGTAGCTGTATGCTCTTAACAGCACCCTTTCAGCTTTATACCCAAGTTTGAAATACAGATGATTTAGTCAGATAGAAGTTATCTGTATTATACAAAGACATAGGCTATCAAACATTTATTCTCAAATGAGAACGTTTTTTCAAAGAGTGATGAAGCTATTCTAGTAAAGCCCGATAAAAATATTTAAAAAATTTAATCGAATCAACTAGGGACTTCATCCTTTGTGATTTGGATAAAAGCGCAGTGCTTTTTATTTACAGACAACAAGCACCCAAAATGAACTTTTAGTCTCTTTACATTGGAAATGAATAACAAGAACATAGATCTATCAAAAACGGGAAATATTAATGCTCAATACATCATTCGGAAATTTCATCTAGAGTTTCCCGTTTTTGAACCTCTATGCGCAATAAAAAAGAGAGTTTATAAAAATCATTTGACTATTTTTCCTTATTAAATTCTAGATATTGATAAAGCATAGGTTAACTTGGAAAAAACAAATTTCTTTAGAATCCATTTTAGTCAAATGCTTTAAATCTGTTTATTTTTTATTATTCTGTTAATACTTTTAAAGTTTGTAATCAAGCGTGGCTTATGTGAATTGTGTCTAATAGGCTATTTTCTGAACAACACTAGTTTTTCAGCGATTATTTATTTATGCCTTTTTTTGCTATGAAGGAGGAGACTTTGGCCCATGATTTGAAAATAGTGCACCAGCTATTCTTGAATAGGAAATTTTCAGAGCTAAAAAAAATAAACTCAAGAAAATGCACGAAGAACATTTTGTACTACAACATTTAATATATACGTAGATTCCTGAACCCCATCAATTTATGGGTGCGGAGATGTGATGTTAATTAGGCACTTTTTTTCCTTATTAGTACAGTCTTATTTTGGAATTTGACACGTCATATGCTACTCTGTGCGTGACACAAAGTAAAATCTATAGAAGATGTTTCATTTTCTTTGTAAACTCTTTGTACAATAGAATGGAAAATTTCTTTGAATAGGTTTTCTTATTGACAATAATTGTGTGTGTTTTGATGATCTGCTAGTGTTATTTTAGTTACAAAAAATAGAACCACTAGCAGCATACCTATACACGAGTATAAGATCAATTCGCCTAAACCTAATCCGAAAATTTTAAATTTAACCGAAGATACTTAGTCGATTCGGAGTTTACATATCTGTTTGTAATTTAGAAAATCATAATTTAAAAAATTTGCCGCCAAAATACTTAAAGCTACTTTAACTTAATTTAATAGCGATTTTACTGAACAGGGAATCTATTACAGTACTGATCGTGTTAAAAGGGACCTAAGCCAAACCTTTCCCAGCCTCTAATAATAATACTAATCTATACAGCCCTCTTATTTGAGTTTTGTAGTAAATACATTTTTTATGATTTCAAATCAAAGAGTGATTATCACCGACAATTAAAAGGGGGTTTTTTTAAATTGGTTGCGCTATTATTTCTAGAAAGCTTCTATAATATAAATAATATTGTGAAGGGTTTTCAATAGTTGTTTTTTAAACCGTTTGATTTGTTCTTTCTGAACTCTGAAGATTTTAACCTTGACATTTTTTCATAAGATGATTTTAAATCCGGGTCCATATCCAATTATAAGTTATCAAGCTTTCGGTTAATTTTAATTTTTTCTCTTACTGTCCACAATTGACTATCACGCACAAAGCATATTTTCTACACCTTACTCTGTCCCAAGAATAATGAATGATTGTGAAGAGAACTAATACAAAATAATTATGTCCGGTGTGGCGAATTAAAAAATCTCTTAAATTTTACAAATTTTATCTGATTTAAATTAGATATTAGAAAAAAAACTAATTATCATATTACACTCGTAACAATGTGAATTTTTTTATGATAACTAATAATAAATAAAATAAATAAACCTTAAAGATGTAGCAAAGTGGTTTGAACTATAAAAATAAAAGGATTTTAACTGTAATATCCGCCTTTCATCGAATATTTTTTGCTTGAAATTTTGGCAGCTCCAAACCTTATTGCAATATATATGCATATAAGCATATTTTGAATCTAATTTAAAAAATAATTCACTTAGAGAAATTTTTTTGTTTTAGGTGTATTAATTTATGACTAGAAGATCTATTAAAAAAAACAGAAAAAACCATATATCAATTGAATTCCAGCTTTATATCTTTAATTAGTATCTAAGATTTTGGATAAACGATTTTTTTTTCGATTACATAAATTCAGTCTATTTGTTTCAATATTATGAAACAATACATTTTTACATTCATTAAATAGAGGTATATTATATAAAATTTAAGTAATAGAGACATGAATAAATTTATAAAGAGTTTTTATTCTGTTTTATAAAATTTCAACTAAAAAACAACCATAAAACTAAGGAAAATTTCAGAAGTATACTTTGTAACTTGTTGATAAATTATAACACTTATTTTAATTCTATTTTTAATCTTGAAAATACATTTTTATTCGTATTTTATAGTTAAATATACTGTTATTTATTTTCTTTACCTTAGACGTATTAAAAAAAATAATAATGCAACTGAAATAAATTTCCTATTAAAAAAAATCAAAATTATGCTTGTAATATTTGAGCATATATTTTTATTTATTTTTTCAACCAGTTTCTAATGAGATTTTGTCGCAAATTTTGTTATAATAGCAAAAATAGACATTTTATATTCATAAAAACCATTAATTTTTTTTGTTTATAAATTTGTATTAAATAAAATAGTTTTAATTAATTCATGCTTCTTTTTTTTTCATTCTTTTTCCTTCAAAAAAAAAGAATTAAGTATAAATTTATAAAATAATTATTGAAAATTATATTTTTTAATCTTTTTAACCTAATAATATATTTATGTTATTCATAATAATTTCTCAAATTGTATAACATTAAAAAAAATAATAAATATGTATCTAATTATAAATTTATTTTCTTCATCGAAAAATGTTGAAGCGATGATTAAAAATTTAATTTTTATTTAATTGAAAAGAATTTTTTGTATTGAAATAAATTTGGTACTGGCAAAATATATTTATAAAAATAGAAATATCATTGACTTAGGTTACAACATCTTATCTTCAGCAACTTTAGTGCGAATTAAGGAAAAATAATTTATGATTCTATTCTTGAAATAAATTTTTTTCACCCATGGTTTTAATTTTATTATAAAAATATCTAAATTTAAGTCAATTAAGTTTTTTTTTTTCAAAAAATGATACTTAATTTATATAAATATATATTGTTTATTGATAAATAGATGTATTTCTTATTTTTTTTATCTTTTATTAATAAAATTTTTTATTCATATTAATTTTTTACGAAAAAAACTTAGTTAGTTTAAAAGAGGGATCATAATCATTTGTCTAGATGTAATCCTTTTTTTTTATTTGCGACTTATTTTATTAGTTAAGTGATTAACATTATTATATTAATTTCTATTATTATTTTATCTTTTTTCTTTAGACAAAAAAAACGAAAATTCCTTTTTTCAAAAGGAATGGGTTTAAATGATTTTAAGATCTTAGTATATCAATTTATGATTAAAAATGCACCAAGTAAAAATTTGATTGATTGATTATTTATTAATAAAAAAATAATATCCATTATTTACTTTCTATAAATTTTTATATATAAATGCTTTTAAAAAGTTTTTTTTTAATGTGAAAATTAAATTTCATTTAATTTTTTCATTCACTTACATTAAAATAGTATTTTGTAAAATACAGACCAAAAATCAATAAAAAAAATTTTCATACAGTTTTTCTTCATTTTAAATATAAATATAATATATTATTGCTTCACACACTTTCAGAAAATATGACTAAAATTAAGAATGAAAAATTAAATAAATAATCGACACTCTTTTGAATAAAATTAGTTTTAAAATTCATTTTTATTAAATTTGAAGTGTAAATTTAAGTTATTAAGAAATTTAATTTAAAAAATAAAAAATTGTCATATTTTACTTATATAATAACATTTCCCCAGTTAATTGATAGTTTTTATAAAGTTTGGCATGTAGGTTCGCATATTTTTTATATTATGCCAAAATTTTAATAAAAATTAATCTTTTAAGACTGTTATTTTTTTTTAAAAAAAAAATTATCGAAAAAATCTTTATTTATTATGAAATAATATACCTTATAATATTTTATAATGAGCATACATTTTCCTGAATATATTTATATCGATATTGACTAATAAAATTGAAACGATATTTACGTGATAATCAATAAACTTGTAATTAAAAATCATCACCCCATAAAAAAATCTATTAAACTCAAATAAATGAAAATTAACTATATTTCTGTGACTTTTATCATTTTTTTGATTTGATCCATATTTATAAAAAGAAATTAAAGCATTTTTTTCAAAATGTATAATGATTAGTGCAGTTTAATGCATAATTAATTGTTTCTGGTTCAGAAATAATTCATTAGTATCATTTTAAAGCTAATCTAAATTCTTTTTTTTTTCATTGATCCTTTAATATTATCCATGGACTTTTATATACTTTGCATGATAGATATTTTTTTAAAAAATGCAATAATTACAAGTTATATCTTATTAGACCCAATATGTATATGATTTTTTAACAATAAAATTTATTGTATGATTTTGTACTGATTACACCTTCAATTACACCTCTCAATTTCAAAAATATATAAGTAAGCGATTATTTATACCAAAATAGAAAATTTTCTTTTTTTTAAAAAAAAAAAAGTAATCTTTTTTACTTATTAATTGGTCTTCTGAATGATTCAACTCAACATATTTCCTTTTTATTTATTGAGGCAGTAATTATTAAAATTACAAAATAATTATTTATGAATACTATCACATAATATGTTTTATTATAATTAGATGCGTTTTCAGAATTTCGGCTACATTTTTTAATACGCATCACCATGTCAAAATCTATGAAAATCGTTTAATTAGGTTTTTCTGTATTTTTGTTGTATCGGGAGGATTTTTATTGCCAATTTCAAATACAAGTGGGTTATATTATATTGATTTTTTTAATTTTATATTGTTTTGAATATTAAATACTTTCAAATATTCTTTGTTTTAATAAATAATAATTATAAATAAATGTTGATAATTTAATTAATATTTTTGTAGCGATAAATTTTTAAATTTTATACTTTTATGTACTCACTTCTGATGTATATAAATTGGTTTTTTTTTAAAAAAATAAATTGATTAATTTTAGTAAGTTTAATTAATAATTTAATTTCTCAATATTATCACAAATTAGGATATTTTACTTATTATTTATACTCGAAATTTTTTTCGTCTTTCTTATCCAAAAATTATGGTTTTTTTCTATCAGATATAAAAATTTTAATATCAAATATAAGTTTTACTCTGATAAATATACTTTTTTTGCTTATTATTATTTATTAAATTTATTCATACATTATATTTATATATTGATAAAAAATTTTGTAAAAAAATTTTCATTAATTTTAATAAACATTCAATAAGGGATACTCATGGCTGGCAAATATCATCAATTTTTTTTTCTAAAAAAATCAAAATTTGAACTATTATTTCCGAAATATATTAATTTTTTTTAATTTTTTGTAACTTTGAACTGAAATTGAAATTAAATGGGGTGATAATTCTTTATTATTTATATAATGAAAAAAATAATATTGGTTTATCTAATAAACTAATTATAAGATTAAATTATCACCACTAACTAGAAAAAACCAAAAAATAACTAAATTTGAAAATCAGAATTTTTTTTGAAATGCCATGTATTCGAAAATCATTCGAAAAATACTCGATATATTAGGAAAAATGTAAAAATATTTTGAATAAAAATTATTATCCTAATTATCAAAGTTTGAATTATAAGGATACCATCTAGATGATTTTTGAATATTCAAAATATTTAAAATATTAAATTTTCATGTTGTTTAAGGGTGGATAAATATAAATTTTTTGATTCATTTAGATTAATTGTATCAAATGAATAAATAATTTAAACAAAAAAATTTAAATTTAACGTTCTTTAAGGTGTGAATATACATAATATAAATAAAAATAAATTTTATGATTAAAATAAAGAATAATAGTGATAAAATGATAAAAATTTAGTTTATTTTTTATTTAATTGTGTATATGATTAATATATATATGTATATATATATTCAATTTAGCACTTCATAAATGAGTCATTAATCGATGATATTAAAAAAATTTCACCAAAAAAATTTCTGCAATATTTCAATTCTTCTATTAAATGTATCTTTAAAATTTAATACTTTTTAGCTAAAAAAAATAAGTAAATATTGTCTGATATAATCGATTATAACGTATTTATTAATATTTTTGGCAATAAATAAAAACTTCATTACAAAGATTAGATTATTGGAAAACATATCGGGTACAATCATTTTATTTTTATATAATTATTCTGTATTTAACGAAGTTAACTGTAAGTGCTAAGTGCTAAGTGCTAAGTGTTTTTAAATATTAGGTTATTGCATCTATAATATGATTATATATTTATCCGAAAAGAAGCCTCATTTTGGCTTTATAGTCCAATATTATCTAGATAATTTATTTTTTTTCAAATAAACAGTACTCATTTCTTTCTATTTTTTTATAATTCCCCGATTTAATGATCCCAAAGCTGTAATCCCACCACAATTGAACAAGTATAAGTTTTTTTTGTTTTTATTTAGAAGCTAAAAAAGAAATATAGAAAAAAATGGTTATTTTTAAATATTTTAATTTGCTAAATATTCATTTTAAGATATATATTATTGTTTTAAACATTCTGTAAAAATTTTATTCAACATGTTTTTTTCCACAGAAACTTATGCCTTTGTAATTTAATTTCTTATAGAATAATATTCAGAAAAATCTTGTCCTATTTGGAGCCGTTTGAATGATTCCTTAATGTGTACGTGTTTTTCAACCTCATTATTGGAAATATTTGTATCAAAGAATCTGAAGATTGGATACAATAAATTCATTGATCTTTTTTTATCATTTGGACGATATTTCTCTAATCTTTAAAAAATTGTAATTTTATTGAAAATAAACCCCTTTTGATTTTTAAGGTATTTATCGTTAAAAGTTTTAAGCTATTAAAATTTATATTTTTTTAAATATATAAATTATCTTTTCTTTACCTAAAAAGAAGAAAAGAATAAAGTAAATTATTATTAACAAATTAAAAAAATTATAATCAAATTTCAAACAATTTGCTTTTTTATTAAATAGAAAAAAATTTGCGATTCACTAAAAATTCAGGTTATAATTATATCATTGTTTATTGATAGTAATTGTTATGTATGAAATCAAAAAAATAATAGTTATGATATATAATTTATTTTGAGGGAAAAAAATTAATTCCTCATTTACAGTTTTAATTATTAATATTTAATGAGAATAACATCGATTTTTTAATGCAATAATTTTTTTAATTTTTTTTGTTGTTTATGTCAATTTTTACCAGTATTTTCGGAGTTTTGGTTAAAGGTTTTTTTTAGTGATTTTATAAAAATTGAAATCTTATAAATTATTAACCAACTTTTGATATTTTTTTAGTTATTTTTCTATATCTTATATTTTATTTAAGTTATTTTTTGATTTTTTTCTCAAATATAAAAAATAAATTAATAATACCTGGAAATTTTTATTGAACAAATATTATATAACATGATCCAATAAATTAAATGGCTATCAAAGTAATATATTTATACCAAGTTTTTGCTAAATCCATCCAATAAAAACAAATTACATCTATATTTGAAATTTTTATAACCGGTGATAAATTTTTTAGTAAATATTTCTGACTAGAAATATTATAAATATGTGTAGAAGTTAGGATCATCATATATGAATTTGTGATTACACTTTGAGTAACTGTCGAATTATGATTTAGTACAAGAGTAGTACTTTATAAAAAATACATTGGGGGTAAAGAGATTGAATAGTATAGAAAAAATAAGTCATCACTTAAAGATAAGTGATGGACACGAAGGAGATGGATTAGCTAATAAAGGATTATGTTGACAACGCTTTAAATATAATTAATGAAGTGGAAACCGAATGATAAAAATTATTAATATGATAATTGGCTTGCGCTATAGATTTATTGGTGAAAAAAAAGGTATAAAATAAAATGGTTTTTTCGGAAAAGAAAAAATAAGAAAAATAATGATCAAATTAAGAAAAATAATATCCTGGAAGAATTTTGAAGAGAACTACTTATTATAAATAGTAATTGGAAATAATCTCAAATTAAAATTTTCAACTTATAAGGAAAATATTAAATTTTTGATTCTAAAACTAAATTTCAGTTATAATATAATAATTTTAACTTAGTTTTTAATTAATATTTTTTATCTTAAAAAATAAATAAATAACAAACTAAGTCATAATAACAAAAAAAATTAAAAAATTGAAAAATTAAAAAAATACAGTATTATAATTTTAAAGCTTTCTATTACAAATTATAATAGGGAAAACTTTGTAGAAACAAAAAAAAAGAGTATCAAGAACCAGGCCAAGTTTAAAAACATTATTACTGACTCTAGAGTTCATTCAGTGGAAATCGGAGCCCCCGAAAAAAAATTATACCCGGTAATAAAATTTCTTTAAGAATTAATAAAACTACGACAAATGCATATTTATTTTTTATTTACTTAGATAAAAATATTTTTCTTTACTTTTTAAAAAAATTGGCGGATTTTTTAGATGAAAATCATTTGTATTATTCTATTTATTCTGAATTTCGTAAGATATTAGAAATATAAAAGTGAAAATTTATAGTTTTTTTAAAGCTAAAACCAAAATTTAGGTATGTTTTAAAGTCATATAGCTTTTTGACTAGTTTTTTTTCTTGATAATAATTTTTAATTTGATTGAATAAAAAATATTTACTTAGCATATTATTAATGCTTATAAAATGAAGGATCATCAAAAAGGTTATTTTAAACACAATGATACCATAAATACCTAGAGGCTTTATTTATTTTTAAATATATAATAAATAAAATAATTTTTTGATTTGGCGTTTATTTATCATTAAATTACTAAATTTATCAATTAAAATATTTTATATTGATCTTATTTCCAGTCGGTTCCTAATTTAAAATATTTTTAGATTTTCAAGTTCTATTATATTATTCAGAATATAAATTACTTATCTCCAGTTAACTTTAATATATTTTAAAAAAAATATATTTCTTTTAGAGATTACTAATAATTTAAATGTATGTATGATGTATGGTTTCCAGACTTATTATTAATTTTCTTTTAATTTTAAATAATCAAAGCTCCAATTTTAAGTTTTAACCAAAAATTTATTCTCTAATCTTTTGAGATAAATTTAAAAAAAATAAACATGGTTCAAGTTGGAAAATTTTCTTGTTAAACCAATAATTCAAAGGAAATTAGTTGCAAATTTAAATTGTAAGTAAAATATTAAATTTTGATATACATTTTTTGAAACGGTGTATTTTAAAATAGATGACATAAACTCAAAAGATCAAAATTTGATCCAAATTATCTAAAAAATAAATATATAAGCCAAGTTAAAATTTAAAATTAGATATTAATAGTAAATTAGATTGATTGATTTTTTTTAAAAAAATTCTAAAAAATCTTAAATTATGGAATTATTTTTTCATACAATAAATAAAATGTTTAGTATAGTTTTACGAAATCATTTCATTTCTAATTTTCAAAAGGAAAGTCTTAAAATTAATTATCTTTAATCTCTAAACTAAATCCGGAATTTTTCAGCCAAAATTTATTTCAATTTTAAAAACCAATTTAAAATAAAAATTTCTAATTGAGAAAAAGATTTCTCATAAAAAGTTGTTTTTTTGTGTAAGCCTTCTAAAAAAAAATTTCTTACATTTACGGTTAAAAACCATTGAAATATACGCTATTTATTATAATTTTCCCTGAATGAAGAGAAAAAATAACTATTGACAGAGTATTGTTTCGATTTAATAATAAATTTTAAAATGAAATTTTCAAATTATAAAAATCTGGGTATATAGCCTTATGTGATGTGGTAAGCTTAAATTCTTAAAGTATATGAAAATATTCTAGGGATTATTTTTGTGGAAATTTTCTCATTTAGGTAAATATATTTAAAAGTCTTTTTTTATTTTTAAAAAATTTCAAAGTTGCCTGACATATATATTATGTAAAATTGAATTTAAAAATATGTTATCCGCAAATAATATCGTTTTTCTCAATTTATGTATTGGGTGCATTTTTCAGATTAAATTAAAGTTTTTTTTAAATATAAATATTTTTGAATAAATACGAAAATTAAAATGTAAAAATAAATATTTTTGAATTAATCTTTTACTGTGATAAAAATTCCTCAAATATTTTTATAGGTATTAATAACTATACAAAAATATTCAAATTTATTAGGCTTAATTTCTTATGATAACAATTATTGAAAAAAATCTAGAAGCTAATTTTTCGAATGGTATAACAAAATGATTAAGGTAGAAATATAAATAAATCATTATTTTATTTTATAAAAATTTTCACACATCTTGATTTATTATTACATTTTCCGCTTTTAACTAACTATTTCCTTTCAAAATTTATCTAAAATAGAATTTTTCTTAGTCCAATTATCTTTTTCTTAAATTTCTTACTACTTTAAAATAAGTTTAGGGTTTTATATATCATCATTCTCCATAGAAGTATTTCAAGGGGATATACCGGTCTGAAAATAAAAATCAATAATAAAGTGAAATTAAAAATTGTATTTTATCTATTTATTTAATAAATATTTTAATGCTAAGTTACTTATGCTTATATTTCTTAAAGATATATTGTATTCGTATATATTTTAATTAAAGATAGCCACAATTTCTTAATCTTTTTAAGGGTGTGTATTTTTAAAAGCTGAATATGTAAAATAGGATAATAATATTATAAGATAAATAGATACTACAGGTTCATTTGTCAATTTCAATGTTTTTTTTGTATCAAATATTTATAAATTGGGCTGTAAAAATAGGATTAATCTATTAAAAAGATTAATATGAAGTTTTAATTTAAATAAATATACCAATAATGGTAATGAAGTTGGCCTAAGCTCATTCCTAAATTTAAAATTATACATCCATAAAGAATTACAAAAAAAAAAAAACTTTCTTGATTCATTTTTGTATGCAAAACAGCAAACTTTTGAAAAATTAGGGTAGAATTGTTAATCTATTATTTATAAATTCTAAAAGATTAGTGTTTAATTATTTTTTTTGGATTTATAATTGATTTTTTCTATTAAACAGGTCAATATTTTTATCAGGGTTGAATTATTATGATTTTTTTTTATTTTATTCAAAAAAACTGAATAAAAGCGCATAAACGTTTGACAAATAGCTATGGGAAGATAGATTTGTGGATTTTATTTCATAAAAAAAATTTAAAAAAAAATCTGACAAATTAATTGAAGGATGAATCATATCGCTAAGATAAGTTAAATTATGCTATGAAAAGAAAAAAATTCTTTTTTTAAATAAGTTAAATCAAAGATAATTAACATTTTTGAGATTTTTCAGACGTTTTGTGAAATTTGAAAGGATAGAAGCGTTTATTGGCTGATAAATTTGAGCCAAAAAATGGAATAATAATCCGATTCTCTTACAGCTAACCTGATAAGGAAGAAATTGGGAGTTTTTTTTTTTGATAAAAGGAAAGACATATAATAGGAGTTCGGAAGTTTTGCGAAGATGATCCATTAAAAAAAATTTAAAAGAATATATTACTTCGTTATCCATAAAATTGATAGTTTAAAATCTCAAAATTCGAAAAATATTTAAAAAAACTCCAGATTTAAATTCATTACACTTATTAAGAGAATAAGATTTCTACACATTTCAATTTTTAAAAAAGTATATAGAGTAAAAATACAAAAAAAAAATAATTTAGTAATGCGAAACTCGATTCATCATGGATACAGGACCAACTCCAGTAAGGACTGATATAGCGAAATGTTTATCAAAGAATCCTATTCAACAGGAAAGCAGAAATTTTAGATAAAAAAGTAAGCACTGAAACATATAATGTATAAAAATATATTTTGAATTATATTAGATATATATTATGAAAAAATTTAACTTTTTTATATGGAAATAAATAAATAAAAATCGTATTTAACCCCCACAGAAAAATTGTTATATTTACGATGGTAATAATATAGTTAAACTAGATTTAAATTTTGATAAAAATGTATTTTCTTGGGATTTTTAATTTAATATATAACAAAAGTGATATTTTTAACCATTAAATAACACTTTTTTTTTTCTCGTAATGTTTATTTAAACAATATAAAAATAGTATAAAACATATTTTAAAAAAAGTTTAAAAAAAGTTTAAAAAAACGAAAAATTTTCGAAAAATATCTCATCCTACACCCCTCCGCGGCTCTAGCGGCACCTAACCCACTGGGCATAGGTTCAAGGGGGAAATAAGATCATGAAATAACAAATAAATGTTTTTTTTTATGTAAGCTCTCATTATTCGAAAAAATCCTTAAATTTAATATGATGTAACTGAATTAAACCAAAATTCGATTGATTTTAAATTATAATCAAGTTTTCGGGAGTATTTTTATAACCGATTTTTACCATAAATAAAAAAAAAAAAATTTTATATGTGAATAAATGAGTATTTCACTATTTCCGTTGTATATGTGATAAATTAAACTTTTTTTAAAAAAATTAAGAATAATCTGGATATTTTAGGAACTATTTTTTAATTTATGTTACAACATTAAAACAAGTATCATAATTACAAATATAAACATCTTATTCCATATAAATCAGTGAAAATATTTTTTTGTTTTGAAAGAATATATATCAGAAAAATTTACCTCGAACATGAATAAAGCTGAAATTTTTCAAGAAATTTTAGCATGGAATGCAATATTTGTTATTTAGAAAGTAACATATTCCGTTTAAAATAACATAACCTAAATTTCTTCCAGCGATAAAATAAATTTATAAAAGTTTATTATTTCATTTTTTATTTTTTATTAATTATTAGTATAATTTATTATTTTAATCTGATTTTATTTTTATTATTAAGGTAATTTAAGATATTGATACAATCATCTCAAAGATATGCAGTATACAATCCTCTTTAATTCTCATTTTTTGATATAATAATGAATTTATTGCCTTTTTTTAAAAAAAAAACTCTTAAAACAGTTTTAATATAAAAATTTGATATTTTTATAGATATTTAATGTGCTTATCTCTAATTTGAACATATTGAAGTCTTTTTTATTACAATTAAAACATAAATACTCTATATTTCTTAAAAAAAATTCATGGTTATTCATTATGGAATTCGCATAGTCCCATAGTCCCATAGTCCCATAATCAATTATTATCATTTTTAAAAGTAAAAGTGATCCAATAGTATCAAGTAATTCAAAAGATAGATTGATATAAAAATATTTGTTTAAATATAAAAAATTTGTATTTAACTTACCTCTTTTGTGAGTGTTTTTTTTTTGGGATAAAATTTATGGATTTGAACCAATTCTCTCGATTTATCGAGCATCTAGGTGGTAGAGGGGACTTGGGATATTTTTTTAAAGATTTTAAAAAGATTTTTTTTTTATTATTTGAATATTTTTTTATAAATAATTAAAATAAATTTCTAGTAAAAAAAAGTGATGAAATCATTTTTTAGTATTTTAAAATTAATAAAGCTAAATCACTAGAAGGTTTAATTGGAGCTTCGGATACCAAAATAACAATATATTTAATTATTACAAGGAGTTGGGCGGATTATTATTATCCAATATATTCAAGTGAATTATGTAATAATTATACTCAGGTGTATTAAAACTACATTTTTTACAATAAGCTTTTAAATTTTTGAATTGATTGATATTACTCAAATATTCGTAGCTTTGAAAAAACAATATTACGCTATTCATACAAATAAGTGGTTAGGAAGCCAGCTTCATCTTTAAAAATTAATATATTAAGGTTTTGATTGTTGAAATAAAAGTCTTTTTGAGATTTTGTGCAATATCTTCAATAATGATAAGCAATAAACATTAATTATTATCAAAAATACTTTAAATAAAACATAAAATATACAAAAATATACAAAAATAAATTTAAAAAATTATTAAATGAGGTTTTACATTGAAAAATTGATTTAAACATTATCATTCATAAAAAAATGATAAGTTTTATATTTAAAATAAATTTCAATAATTATAGTAGAAACTAAAAATTAATAATATTGTAAAACCAAAGAATTAAAACGCCGCTATAAAGATGAAATCAGTCAAAATTCCGATTTGATTATTAATTTTTTTATTATTTTACAAAAAGTAATGATTTCCACTATATGTTCTCAATATGTTTTAAATCATTATTTTTTTTAGATGTTTTTTTCAAATAAATTTTACTTTTTTTAAGTTTTATTCATTTTAAATAGTTATATTTACAAAGATGAAACATAAATAATGATCTCATACAAGGTTCCAAAAATATCGGAAAAAAAGCATAATAACAAAATCTAATTACTATCCAAAAATCAATAACTGAATTTCAAGAATCAGTATCAGTATCTTTATCTAGTTTTATTATTATTATTATTATTTATAAGTTAAATTTAAAAATATGATTAATTCTGAATTATAGCTTCCAATTTTCAGTTCCATTAACTCTGTTATTATCATAAATGCTTTTTAAGAAATCAGAATCTTTTTAATGAAAAAACTGATTTGAATTTTTCTTGTATAAAAGCACAGTTTCAATGTCATTTTCGATAATAGTGACATATTTGAGACTATATATATTAGCAATTAATCGCACCCCTATACTTATTTTATTGCTCAGGTCCAGAGACATAGAATTACTATTTAATTATGTATCTGAAGTTTGTATTAGAGTTTAAAACAATTTAGCTTGTTAATATTTAATCATTAAACATAAATTTTATCATAAAAAAAGTATTTATATCTACCAAAAAAGAATTTTCAAATTAAAATTTTGTACATTTTTGCAAATATTTTAAAACCTGTATATTTTTACATATATTTCTTAATCCTCTATCTATCCAGTTTACTCATTATTAATTTAGATATATTTTTCACTATAAAAAACCCTATGAAAAGTTAAAATAATTTTTCTCAATAATAATTTTGAAATGGTCAAAAAAAGTTTATAACGGTTTATTAATAATATTAATAATATTAGTAAATTATAACTGTTTATTTTTAAAATCATAGTCTTTAATTAAGTTAATAATGATGTATTATACAAATAAAGCCCCCAGTAAATTTAAAATAATTGAATTTTTTTAAACCATACTTATTTAACACTAATATAATATATAATTTTGTTTCTAAATGTAACGTGTAAATATTATATAGTATATATGCATTAAAATTAATGGATGTAATATTTTATGGAGTTTTATAATATTTTTCAAATTAAATGAGATATGAATAAAAATGTAGCTTTTAAAATCAAAATATTTAGTTTGGCTACTCATAATTTCTCCATTCTTATTAATATTTTTAATTTGGGATCAAATTACCACAAACTCAACCAATGATGGGTATTTGGTGGGATTTTAGATTTAAAATACTTTTAAAATTTTATTTTGGTATCATTTAAAATATTTTTGATATATTTTACACAATATTTACACTTATTAAGCATAATTTTTTCGGGAAAAATATTATATTTTCAAATATTCTATCTATAAATTATGGGAAGATTTTTCTGTTGAATTTGAAGGTGCCAGAAATTTAAATTGTGTAATTATCAAAAAAATAAAAATAAAACCACCTTTTTATTAAATTCAATACTAAAACTTTAGAAAAAAATATTTATATCTCTTATAATTTCTACAATTTTACAAATTCCACTTTCTGAACCACCCTGTTATATTTTAAATAGAAGGTCTTGAATATGATGAAAATCACATTGCACGTGAATAATCATACTTTCAATAATAATAAATTTAACTTAGTCTAATATGAGAGGCTTCAAGAAATTTAATTATTTAGATTATTTACCCTATTAAATATAAAATAAAACCACTTGGGTGAAAACGTTATTTTAATAATACTCATAGTTATATAATATAGTATATATATATTGAATCTTAAATTGATTTAATTATTTTTCCAGCAATTTTTTTTTTTTTCAAAAATATTCTTTCTTTAAATTTTTTATTAAATTTTAGATTAATTTTTTTTTCTAAATTCAAATATGAAGTTCGATGTAGTTTTTTTTTATTTTCAGCTTTAAATTAAATAATTTTTATAACTTTTTTACTCATTTTTAGAAATACTTTGACCTTAATTATAAAAACTTTAATTCAAATGAAAAATTATTTGGCCTAAATATTAAAAGACTTTTACTCAATTATATAAGCCCAATATCACATTTTAACAGAATAAATTTTCTAGTATATTAAAGCCAATTTACCACTAAAATATAGTCTGTTTTCAAAAAAAAAATAAGAAATATTTTCCTATTTCAAGATGTTTATTTTTATTTGAAATTAGCTCTTGTCCAAATATAAAGTCTGGTGAATAACAGAATATGTATTTTTTTTACATCTTTATATTACCCTTAAGTTTTTCAGCGTGACTTTGACTATAAATTGATACAATATCCATTTTAATTAAACAAAAAATTGGCACTTTTAATCATGGAAATATTTGGTTGCTATGTTATATATGATATTACTGGCCATCTTATTTGAAGAATTTTTTTAAATTTTGAGATTAATTTTTTATGTGTTTATAATGATTGCTTGATCCAATAATTTCAATTATTAAATTTGACAACCTCTTTGAATTATTATGTAAAAAAAAAAAATCCCCATAAAATAAAATAAAATTGCAAATTAAAAATTATGACTAATATTTAGCTTTTTTATTTTTTATTTTAATTATGAAAAGATGAGTTTTAAAAAACTAAAGCTACTAAGTTTTTGAAGCCCGAAAGAGCTAATTTTCAAAAACTTTATGGTTTTAAATGCCAATACTAAGTTAAATTTGTAAATGATATATCCAAAAAAATCTTTGAATTCTTTTTATATTTTCTAAATTAATCACATTTCTAATACTGTTTAAAAAATCAAATAAATAATTTTCTAACGATTATAGAATCGTTATTGAGTATCCCTCTTTAATTTTTATATTAGTTTTTCTACATCTGACCAATTTATGACTGGATTAAAACCCAAAAATACCTCTTCTATCGGTTTTAGCTGCGTATAATAATAACTTCATATATTTTAATGAATTATTGCGACAAAAATATAATTAAAATATTTTTTTATTTATTTAAAGCAGTATTATCCGAAACGATAGTATTTATATTTTCTATTTCAGGATAAAAAATTTGTGCTTAAAAAGAATATTCGACACAGATTATTAAGCGGATTTCTGCTAATTTTATATCAAATTATTCGATTCATAGATATTTATGCAAAAAAATTACATCAGAATATCCGTTCCCTAATACAAAAAATATAGAATTTTCTTTAAAAATGGTATGTCAATAGATTAAAATCAAGTGGGTTTTTATATCTTTGCAGTCTATATATATTAAATTACATTTGGATATTAATAAATCCCTCTCCAAAATTAATTCAATTTTTTAGTTCTGATTTTTTTCTTTCCTCTGTAATTTTATACAATTTTTTTCTAGTTTACAAAATTCCAGGATATATTCTTTGTTTGGTTGACTAAAAATATCTATTTCTTCATTTTTCAATATATTTTTTATAATTTTTTTTGTTATGAATGGATCCTTTAGAAGGAGTGCCGAAATAATTGAGAATAAATTTGAACTTTTCTTTTTTTTTTCAAAATGGGGGGTGGGGGGATTCAACTATTTTGAGTTGGAATGTGTAATTTTTACATAATTTCTTAGCTTTAGAAATATAAAATTTCAATTCGATAAAAAATACTAATTTTTTTTTTTCCATTTTCATACTACTCTATTTATTTAGTATATAGCCCTTTTTCTAATGCCACTCTTTATAGTCTTCCTTTTTATTGAGATTTTTCGACCGTAAATTATTTTGACAATAATCGAAACCTGTTATAATTATATATTGGTAAAGGATAAAATAATAATAATTAATATAGGCTGTCCGTTTCTTTATCTTAAAATAACCTCTAAATACTAATTATTACAGCAGTAATATTTATTTTTTAAATTTCATATAAAAAATATTAATTAAATACGCAAAGATATTTTTTTTAAAATTATTTAGTCATTTGGCAGTAAAATATTATTTTTGCCAAAAAATTTACTAATTATACAACTAGATAAATATTGTAAATAAGTTAATAAAGAATATTTTTTATTTTTTTGAAAGAGCCAAATTCTCAAAACATTAATTATACACTCCAAACGATCCTTTGTCTAAAATTTTTTATACTTTCTTTAACTTATAAAATAACAATTATTCTAGAGCACGAAAAATAAAATTTGAATAAATTTAACGTTTTTTTTATGATTTTTTATAAGATATTACAGTTAATAGTCCAATTATTTAATAATTATTAATAAAAAGTTTTATTTCTCTTATAAATCGCAGGCAAACTGTTTATAAATATTTATAATAATGTTAATATTTTTTTAAAAAAATAGCAACACTTTTGAGAAAAACTATCCAAAAAGGTTGTCAAATTTAATAATTGAAATTATTGGATCAAGAAATCATTATAAACACATAAAAAATTAATCTCAAAATTTAAAAAAATTCTTCAAATAAGATGGCCAGTAATATCATATATAATATAGCAACCAAATATTTCCATGATTAAAAGTGCCAATTTTTTGTTTAATTAAAATGGATATTGTATCAATTTATAGTCAAAGTCACGCTGAAAAACTTAAGGGTAATATAAAGATGTAAAAAAAATACATATTCTGTTATTCACCAGACTTTATATTTGGACAAGAGCTAATTTCAAATAAAAATAAACATCTTGAAATAGGAAAATATTTCTTATTTTTTTTTTGAAAACAGACTATATTTTAGTGGTAAATTGGCTTTAATATACTAGAAAATTTATTCTGTTAAAATGTGATATTGGGCTTATATAATTGAGTAAAAGTCTTTTAATATTTAGGCCAAATAATTTTTCATTTGAATTAAAGTTTTTATAATTAAGGTCAAAGTATTTCTAAAAATGAGTAAAAAAGTTATAAAAATTATTTAATTTAAAGCTGAAAATAAAAAAAAACTACATCGAACTTCATATTTGAATTTAGAAAAAAAAATTAATCTAAAATTTAATAAAAAATTTAAATAAAGAATATTTTTGAAAAAAAAAAAAAATTGCTGGAAAAATAATTAAATCAATTTAAGATTCAATATATATATACTATATTATATAACTATGAGTATTATTAAAATAACGTTTTCACCCAAGTGGTTTTATTTTATATTTAATAGGGTAAATAATCTAAATAATTAAATTTCTTGAAGCCTCTCATATTAGACTAAGTTAAATTTATTATTATTGAAATTATGATTATTCACGTGCAATGTGATTTTCATCATATTCAAGACCTTCTATTTAAAATATAACAGGGTGGTTCAGAAAGTGGAATTTGTAAAATTGTAGAAATTATAAGAGATATAAATATTTTTTTCTAAAGTTTTAGTATTGAATTTAATAAAAAGGTGGTTTTATTTTTATTTTTTTGATAATTCATAATTTAAATTTCTGGCACCTTCAAATTCAACAGAAAAATCTTCCCATAATTTCTAGATAAAATATTTGAAA
>LSSL01004501.1:0-35050 GCA_001953115.1 Smittium mucronatum
GATTTTTAATAACGAATAAAAATTATTTAATATTCTTATAAAATATAGTTACTAATTAAATAATTATGAAGTTAAAATATTTAATCTTTTAAATTTGCAAAATATTATTATTGAAAGATTATCTCATTTATTTTTTTATATTTTTTATATTTTTTATTCTTGGAAAGAACACACATTATTTTTCTCAGTTTGGTAGGATATAATCGACATTCTTTTGATTATATATAAAATTAAAATATAACTACACAAATATTTCATGTTAAATTATTCTAATTAAATATTAAAAAATTGAAAAAATCACTTTTAAAAAAGTTTTTTCTGAATGAATATTACCAAAATAATTATATTTTTGTGTGATAACTGAGCACAAACTTATATAATTTAAATAAAATGATTATATCAAGAGTTCGTATAATACGAAAATTGAAAATATTGTGTTTTACAGCCTGATAAAGAATTATATGTACAAGTTAAATATTTCATTCTAATTTCTAATTTGTGAATAATAATTCAAGAGATTTCGATAAAAAAAAATTTTGGAAAATAAATTAATTTGTTACATTCAAATTTAATTATATCTATTATAACCGAAAAATAAAAATAATTGGTTATTTTTTTGTTTTTAATGACAATTATGAGGGGGAAAATAGTTTTTTTAGGATAAAATTACAATAAACTAACCTTTCACATCAATTTGATTCCAAAATAAAGTTTTTATAGTAGAAAAAATAAATAAAAACCTATCATAAATTAAAAAATAAAAATTAGTCCACGTGAAATGCTACATAGATATTTAATGAGTTTTATTTCACTAAAATGATGGGAAAAAAACCTATTTAAAGCTTTAATATGGAATTTTTAACTACTATTTTTAGTTTTTTTAATAAATACAACTTTAATGAACTATAGATAATGTGTATAGGTAAAAATCAGTCATCATTTTCCAATCTACCAAAATAATCACACTCACATAAAATTTTATTATTTACAAAAATTATCATTGCAACCATTTTCTTAGATCTTTATATCAAATATTAATTACAACAGCTAAAAAATTATCGATTTTCACTTTTATAATTATATATTTATTGTGCAAGATGGGCTTTATGGGCCTTAAAAATGCTATATAAATTATTATTGATCAAAATTTTAATGAAAAATGTATTATATTTAACTTTTTTAAAGATGTATATTATAATCGGGTATATGTTTTTTTAAATATTTCTTTTTGAAATAATTAGAAAAAAAACTACTCGAGAATCTCTCTTAGAATTTCCTCCGTTTCAAATAAAAATAATGATTTCCTAAAATGAAAATTTCAACTGAGCCATTTTAATAATTTTTTTTTTCTAGTAATAATTGTAAATAAATTAGATATTAAAATTTTAGGACGCACATTTTCGTCCTAGGTGAAGCTACGCCCTCTTTATATTCTGAAATTATTAGCACGTTTGAAGACTGTTTTTATTCGCTTTATAGTTAGTAGTATATTCTAGTTAGTTTTCCTTTTAGTTTTGAATACAATTACTTTTATAATTATCGGTTTTTTTTTTACCAGTGTTTAGTTGTTTATTTTTTTAGTTAAAGTTTATTTTATTACTTTCGTGGAGTGGGATCATTACCCGTTAGTACGGTTTATAGTTTAGTTTATTTTTAGTTAGTTTAGTGAAGGCATTAACTTATATGGTGTTATGGGCATGGTTAAGACCAATTATGAGCTAATCTAATCTGGTGCTTATTATTATGGATTTTCCCCGGAAGCTGACGCTTGATGAAAGGTAGCCGAGGATAGAAGTAGGGATTTTTCGGCATCAATCTCTATTGAATGACTCGATTTAAGTGAAAGCAAAGATCCATTGGTAAATTTAGCGGGGAAACCAGTTATGGAGGATCTTGTATCTTCTTTGCTGGGACTTTTTTTAAGTTCCGCTCCCAACCCCTCCCCCTCCCTGGAAGGTTCTCGCCTATTATTCCTACCGTTGGGGCTATACAAAAACCTAGTTTTGTCAGTACAGAGAGCAATAGGCGAAGTGTGGATAGGCAGAGAAAGGGTGTTATACCTGCCATAAGGTCTCTACTGGTTGAGGGCTATGAGTGCACTAGAAATAGTGTGCTTAGCGTTGCCTCATTTTTAGCCGCAAAAAAAATGTTTAGAAGTATTTGTACCAGTCTAGCTGGTATAGAGAATCCGCTTCCAACAATAGTAAAAGATGGAGTAGCATGATTATCAATAAATATTTTTGCTTTGTATTTGGATAAAGATTTAATATTTAATATTTAATATTTAACATCTTTTAACTTTTTATTTTTTATTTTTATACATAAGATTTATTTTACGTGCCTATTTTTAATTATTTCAATTAAAATGTAAATTTCGGGTTTTTTAATAGTTTTAAAATATATTGTATTAATTTGGAGCTATTCTTAATATTTATAATTGAAATAATCTAATCGTATTATTGTATAAAATCAATAAAAAATTAGTTAGTTTAAATTTTAAAAACTCTATATAATTAGCATTGTAATGCAGCGGGGTTTTTTTATGGTTTTAAGGATTTTTTTTAATATTGGATTAAGTATATTCATATTTGATTATAATTATTTAATTAAAATATAAATTTTAATAAAGTTTATTTTTCTCTGGTTTTTTTATCTGTTTAAAACTTGATGAATTTTTTTCGCTTACTCATTTAGTATTCTTTAAAAAATTATTTTTCTTGATTTTTAAAATCATTCTGCTATATGATATTTTAATAGTAATAATGTCATTAATATTAAAAGGTGTAAAGATAAAAATAATTTGTGTATTTTAATTCAAAGATTTATGATTTTTTTTTAAATGAGTTTTTTTTTATATTGTGATGCTAATTTATTATTTATTATTTATTATTAGGACATCCATATAATCTTTCTGAACAAAAATTATCCTTACTTATAATTTTTTTTTAACTAAAATTATTTCATAATCCAAACTACTTAAGAAAAAAAATCGTTTTTATTCTTAAAATAGAACTATTTTAAAAAAAATTAGTTATCTTAAAAACAAATAACACCATTTTAAGCTGCGGATTATAAACATCTACTGTTTTTAAGATAATCTATTGTAAAAATTTACTCTTATTAAAGAATAATGTAAGAAATAAAATTATTTTTACAAATATTCAAAAAAAATTAAATGATTAATTTAATTTTTTTGATTTATACAAATAAGTGATTATTGATTAAATAAATCTTTACTTAAAATTTATAGAATTATTTATTATACAAAGGATATTCATCTTTTTCGAATAAGCACCAAAATAATTTCATCTGCATTTATCGCACTTGAAAATTATACTTTTTTAAATCTTAATAATTGAAACTTTAACAGACATTATATTATAGATGGAAAGTTAAATTTTATATCGGCATTTGGTGAGGAATGGACTGTATGAAAAAATAAAGAATTTTTTGAAAGCGAAGTATTTAGAAAAACTAAAAGTTTGTTCTAAAACAGTTTTAATCTGTGTAAATTTTAAAGACAATTGATTCCTGCTAACATTAAGAGTTAACAGATTTTATGAAGCCAGAATTACGAATTATTAGGGAAATGATCACTGTGATACCTAATTAAAGAAAAAAATCCATGTAAATGAGATTTTTTAATTACTCAAAATCGGTGTAAAATTTAGAATTATTAAGAAAAAATTAGAAAAAGATGGAAATCCTATTGATATTAATTTAATATACTCCATTTTAAACTACTAAAAAAGAAAGAATAAAAAAATGAACCCAGTCACGAATGATTTTTTCTAAGAAATATGCATACATTTCTCAATAAAAAAAAATTATGATCCTTCATTTGTAGCGAATTTTTCATATGATATAGAAATTTTTATGGTCAACGTTGAATCCAAATCAGAATAAAAATATTATCCAAAGCCACAAATTTACATTTGGATTCAAATTTTAAGCTGGGTATGGATATTATCCTGTAATATTATTAGGTATTACAGACTTAAATAGGAAATTAATTCCAATTTCCAGTTCTATCGTAAGCAGAAAAAATAAAAGGTTTTATTTACGGGTGTTAGATACTCTAAAAAAAATTAAAAGAGAAAACTTAAACTATAAAATATCAAATATCATTACAGGTTGAGCTAGGAAGATAAAAAAAATTTCAGAATAATTTGGAAAGTTTGAATTGAAGAAAAATTGTTAGTTCTACGCAGCCGAAAATTCTAAGAAAATAATCAGATGAAAGAAAAGAAACAATTTTAGCCAAATTTTATGAAATTATTTGACTAGAATTCAGCTGCTTCCAACGCCTGAATATTTTGAAAAGGGAAAAATATCTTCATATGAAATGTGATCATCTTGGGGAACGACTGAAATGATATCTAAAATAGTTCTTGGGTACTTAAAAACCAGCTCAAAGTGGTATTTAAGATATTAAATCTTTACTATATCAACAAAAAATGGTTCCTAAAGACAAAACAGAACCATTAAAGGCAGATATTTATCTTAGAAATCTACCAGAATAGTAGAATTTTTAAGAAAATATATTTAAATTATTAAATATTCTGATGTTGAATATATTACATACTACAGGAAAATAAATCATAACAACATTGTTAAATACAGGGAGCAAATATAATTTTTGAATCATGTATCTTTTTTGAAAGAAAAAACTTTTTTTTTGTTTCTGAAAATGAGCTTGATATGGATTTTATTACAATAAATTCTTATAAGTTTAATGATTTAAAATTTATGACTTTCAACTATCTACTTAACACATTTTATAAATATAACTTATTTTTAGTAAGATATATAGTTACTAAATGGACGGATATGTTTTGCAGATTTATAATTTTCTAAAAAAAAAAATAGCACACGTATATTTTAATCTTATAGAAAATAATCTTCAAATGTTTATTAGTATTAATCTGATCCATCAAAAAATATCCGTTGGAAAACAAAAAAACATTTAAAAAAAACAGCCTCCTATTTGATTTTTTTTAGGAAAACGAGCTTTGAATACCGAATTTTTGGTTGTTACGTAAACATAAGTCTTTACTTGAATGTTTTTTATACATAATTTTTAAAGTATTAGTTAATACAACAATCATATTTATAATTTAAAATTTTTTTTGCTTCAAGAGATTATAATTTTTAATTAAAATTATATTTATGTAACGAACCAATAGATTCATTACACACATTGAATATTGCACCAAATGAAAAAAGTCTCTCATAAGCATAATAGACTTTTATGAAGTAGAAAATGTTATAAATAAGGAATCTTAGCCATTTTGGAATTTCTAAGCTTTTCATCTTGTCTCTTTCTCTATATTTTATATTTTTAACTAGTATATCCGTTTATCTTTTAATATATAAATTATCCCATTAAACCTGATCCTTAAAATAAATTTAAAATAGTATGATATTACGGAAAAGTTTCGTCATTTTTTTTATTGATATAGATGAAATCTGAAATTAACTTTGGAAATAATAGGTAAAAAATATTATATATAAAGTAAATATTACTTTTTTTATTCTCAAAAAATTATAATTCAAGTATCTTAAAACATGTCAGATATCCTTTATTTAATAATAATCTTTAAATTTTTTAAAAAATTTATCAAAAAATATAGCCTTATTAATAACATCTTCTTTTGAGATATATGGCAAGAAGAATATTAATATTAAATACATATTCAAATGTTTTATTTCTAATTATTATATTCTGTACATATTAAAATAAAAATGTCAAAAAAGACTAATTTATTTTATTTATATTACTTACACCTGTTTGGAGGGCTTATATTTGTGTTCTTCGTTTCCTATTCACAATTCAAAACCGGTAATTCGAAATTTTCAATTCGGAATTCGTCTGTTATCTTTTTGAATGATGATTAAAGTAAGATTGGATGAGTAACCTATTCGTAAAAAAAAAATTGATTTGTTTTGGCGTATAATTAAACGTAATGATTTACTTTATTTATGTTAGAGAAAATGTAGCATTTTTATATCTGGGTGAAAAAACGGACACCTTAGATCCAAATATCGATGAAGAGATAAAATCAAAAATTTGCAAAGATAATTTATTTTAAAAAAATTGATGCTATAAGTCTATTCAGCTAGTCAGCTTTTATCATAGTCATCTACTTTTTTAAAATTATTATGATAAACCAAAATCAAACAATATTAATTTTCTATTTTTTCTAAAAAAAAAGTTATAGCTTATATCACACTTAAATACGCTTACCATTCTGCAAATATTACTTTAAGCGTTATCAAAAAGCAATAAATGGCCATAGATTTTAAAAAAACGTCGATTTATAAATAAAATTAATCGCTTTCATATTTTAAATCATCTCCTATCATTAAAAGGTTTTAATTATTGAAAATATGAATATAAATGTTTAAAGTTATATAATTATATTGTTGGGTGGATATTTCTTTATTTTTAAAAACACAAATTTCATTTTTGGTGACAAAATTTTTTATTATTGTGGATTTATTTTTTATTTTTTCAGAAATATTATCTCATGGTTGGATGGATTCATTTTTATAATATGAATATTACTTTCTCACTTTTATAGACTCATTAAATTTTAATTAAATCTTTCACCTTTATTTTATCTTTTATAAAATTTATATAAATATATTAGACTACCAACGGGATTCATACCTTTTAATGAAATAAAGGTTTTTTTCGGCTATCAAGTAAATTAAAATAAATAATAATAAAAATTTCAAATTTTCTAAAAAGTGATATAATAATTAAGTATATCTATATATCGATTTTAGAAACTTATGAAATGGATATTTTTTGGGATAAATGCGTTTAGTTGAAAAATTCAGAATCATTATAAAATCTCTACAATTTTTCAGTTAATGTAAATTTATCAATTTAACGCGTTTTATTCAAGTTAAACCCAATTTCTCAATTTCTCAAAAGTTTTATCAATATAAAAAAAAAATAATCACTTGAGTCATATTTTTTATAAAAAACACTAGATTACAAAAATTTGCCACTTTTGTCATTATTCGAGCCAATTATTGAAAATTAAAAAAAATATTACAAGATTTTATTTAAGCTTTAAAGAGATATTTTTTTTATATATTTTCGAGCCTATTCCGACATTATTCCCTAAAAAAATTTCACTTTTATTACTTTGGTATTAAAAATTCCCTTATTAAAATTTTAAAGAAAGATAATTTATACACAAATAAAAAATCAAATTTCATGAATATTTTTAATTATTTATTTATTTAGGATATGTGATATAAATAAGTTTCTGAATTTCATAAATTATGCCTCATAATTTGATTATGATTTTTTTTCTGTCTTGTTTTTTATAGTGAAAATTTTAGAAACTCATAATAAATATTAGATTTTTTAAAACTTATTCATGTTAATATTAAAAGAGATATATTAAATATGCAAAATTTAAAAAGCTTATCCTGGAATTATAGTTTGAAAAATTATTTCAAATTTGGTTCACAATTTGGATATCAATATAAGGAATCATATCGATAAATATTTTGAGAAATTGGTTAATTATTTTTATCTTGAATAAAACGCGTTAAATTAATAAATTTACATTTATTTAAAAATAGTAGAGATTTTCAAATGATTCTGAATTTTCCAACTAAACACATTTATCCCAAAAAATATCCATTTTATCGGTAATAAAATTGATATATATATATACTCAATTATTATATCACTTTTTAAAACATTTAAAAAACATCATTTTTTTATTTTTATTTTATTTAATAGCCGAAAAAAGCCTTTATTTGATTAAAAGGTATGAATTTATTTGGTAACTTATTATCTATAATAAAAAAGGAAATACCAGTACAAGCATTTGCTAATTAGTATAAAAATTTAGTTGATATAAAGATAATAGGTGAGCAGCTTTTAATTAATATTAAAATCAGCTTCTGAGCCATACTTAATAAAAAGTTATAGAGTCTTAATTTTGCTCCAGGGTTCTTTTTTTCTAGCATTTAGAGCATCTCAGATTGTTTTTTCTTTCGAGTCATTTTTCAACCTGAGTTTATTTCCTTCTGCGGGTAATAATTTACTTGCTATTTCTGCTCCAGTTTCATACCTATAAACTTTTCATATTACTAAGTCATACAAAATATCCATATTGGGGAAATTTTCTTTTAATTACTCTTAAAATTCAAATACTATCCGAGAATAATTACAATGGATAAACCGAATTTTATTGTGAAATTCTCGTTAATAAATTTTCAAACTAGCTTTCAGAATTTATATATTCTTCTAAATTTAACTAGATATAGGATTATTTTTGAATTCATACTATTTTTTACTAGATGAACCATTGTTAAAATAACTAATTAAGTTTTTTGGGCTAATTATTACTCTTTCTATCCAATAAATTTGTTATTCTTAGCAATCAAAAAAATTCTACTCGTTCCATTATCAATTAAATTGAACAGATTTCTTCTAATTGGTATATTCTCTAAAAATTTTAAAGCTTTTATAATTTCTACATTTCCTATTATTAAGCTAGTAAAAATTCAATTTTGAAGTGCCTGAATTTATCAAGAATCTCCCAGATATTTAATAAATTCTCTTTTCTTGATTTTCAGATTTTCTGCTCCTATGATTGTCCAAAAATACTTTTATTCCAAATCTCAATTTTTCCCCAGTCATTGGAGCAATATGAAAAATCAAATATGATTGGCTTATAAACTTAAGTGCAAAGTCAATTTTGTGTATTTTCATTCAGATAATATTGGATTAATGTTATTTTTTTCACCAATAGAATTCTAATTGTACTGAACTATTGATTATTCTCTTTTATAAGAGTATAAGATTTTCATAAAAATTCGATTACTCCACTTTTATATTGATCGATTTTTGATATTGAAATCATCTGTTTGTATTCTAAAGAATAAAAAAAATATTTATTAAACCATTCACTTTTCTGAATTACAGTTACATTAAATAGCATTGGCCTGAGTCTAAAATAATGCTATATATAATCTGTTCTGTAATTCTAAAAAAATAGCAGTTAGCTATATACACACCGCATTTTGTTATATAGTTATTATAAATCCAAAATTGATCTTTTTTTGATAAATTAATACTTGTAATTCTGATTAATTTTTTTTCGGGTATTTTAATTTTTCATATGGTGAATTGGTTATTTCAGAATCGACTATTTCATAATTATATTTGCTAATTTTATTGCCTTCGTCCTCATTGAATTAATTTATTGAAATTATTAATTTTTGTTTTTTTCTATCAATATATCCAATGGATTTTCATTATCTATTTATTCAGTAATTACTGTAAGTTTTTTTAAAGACGATTTGCTCCAAATACTTTTATGGTTTCCAATCAAATCATTGTAATATTTCATAAAGGGGATTTTTGATTGCAAATCAGCTTTTAACGGCTCAAGTCCTCATTTTTATTTATCCAATTCAAATCTTTACTTTTTAATAGCGCAATTTTGTTGTTACAAATAAAATTATTAATTTTCTTTTTAAAATTTTTTTTAAATCTTTTTCAATGGAGACCTAATGAGCTGCGAGCCATAGTTTTGAAAGAGAATAGTTTTGATTAATATAAATTATCCTTTGAAGGTCATTTTTCTGTCATTCCATCTTTTTATTTTGTTGTCAATGAAATTAAATAATGCTTTTTTAGTTTCCTATATTGCTATTTCATTGGATTTAACCCCCCCCCCCAATATTTAAAGGCTTATTTTTAAAAATTCATTAACTTATTAGCTAATAATCTTTAAGTCTATCATTTTTCACTTAAATTGCTTTCTCCTTATTTTTTATGGCATTCGAAGCAAGGAAATTATTTTTCAGGTATTTATTTACTTTTAATTCGCCATTTCTATTATTTATTCTTATTAGTAAATCATAATCGTCAGCCAGAAATTTAAATTTTCCATTTTCCATTGAAGTCCCTTTTATTTTCCTGTTTATTTATATTATTAAAGCTTCTATTTCTAAATTATATAGTAATGGGGATAATTTATGGTCCTTTATGAGGCCCTTTTTAACTTCTGTTGGCTGATTTGATTCACAATTTATTATATTTGAATTTTTCCTATTTGATTATAGGCACCTGATATCAAATACTCGGCTAAATCAGGGTTTTCCAAAAAAAATTAAAAAATAATCTCAGATAACCCTGACATAGGTCTTCTCTTGTTGTATAATTAATAGGCACCCATTGGTATTATCTGGATTTATTTTCCTATCCTCAATTTAGAATCTAGTAGGGATTATATTAACGAAAATTATTCTTCATTATATTAAATGTGATTGGCTCTTATTTATCAGCTTCTCAAATAATCATTTGAATCTTTTAGGTGGGAATTTCGGTGAATATATTTTTGTTTGAAATTGAAAGATTTATGGCCTGTAATTTTTTAGGTTTTTTATGTCTCTTTTTTTTTATATAAGTGTGATTCTTGGATTACTACTTTAAGCATTTAGCCATTTTATTTCAAAAACGTTACTATAATTTATTTCTAAATTTTTGGTAATTATTTCAATAATCCTTTTATATACTAAAAGATTACGTCATCTGAACTTGGTGATTTATAATTAATTAAATCATTTATCTAAATTATTATTTCATCATACTCTCATATCTTTTTAAAGATCACATAATTATGATGCTTTCAATCTTTTTTTATATTCTGTAATAGTATTTATTGACTTTCTGAAAGCGCCTCATTATTTTAAAATCGGTTTGGAATAAAATATATGTCATATTGTCCTAGCGAAGATTAGAAAAGCGCTAATTCAAATAAATTATCTCATCAAAGAACCGTCTTTATAATCAAAGAGGTGATTAACCTAGTTTTACTACAAAGGGTTTTAATACTGTAGTGAGTTTTTATAGGAAATCCTATCTTCTCTTTGAGAAGTTTTATGATTCACCAAATTTATTATATTGCACATCTATGTTTTTTCCCTCTTTTTATTCAAAATTTTAATTAAAATTTCTATTCTTTTATTTTATCATATCGCTAAAAGAAAAATAGTACAGTCTATTACTATTATCATTCGTAAAAAAGAAATGGGCTATACAAAGAGCACAATTTCCTTCCAAAATGAGGAGGTATGGAGTTTTTATAAAATATTTAAAAAAAATTATTATAAATAAGTCGAATTCATTGTTTTTAAATTGAATCAAAGAAAAAAAACCCTAAAACCAAATATCAAAGTTCTAGGTGGAATACTTCGAAATAATTGGAGGGTCTAATCGGGAAACTCCTATTATTATATTCCACATTTAAGCTATAATCAAAGCTTATATATTCCGATTAAAATATCATTCTTAGTAATTATATAACATAAACTTTCGTCCAAAAGATTTGGAAAATAAAAAGATACTATGGAAACGAAAAGGACTCCTGATGCATTGAATAGTATTCAGAGTTTCGGAGAAATGCCAAAACTAGTTCCTGGAGAAAGAAACGTGCCAGTGTTTAATGGAGATAGAATAAGCGAATTTTTGGAGGTTTATCAGTTAATTATGCAAAAAATAATTCAAGATAAAAGACATTATTTTTTCCGATTTACTGTGATAAATCGATCCAAATAACAATAAAGAAGACTGTTAGTTTCGAAAGCCGTAAAGGATGATTTCAAGGATATGTTCAAAAGAAAATTTAAGGAATCAGAACCAGATGATTCATTGGAACCAATTAGGCTTTTATCATCAAAAGGCACAACGGCGGAAGGCAATTTTTGACTTGTTGAAGAAGTTGAATACGAGGCAAGAAAGTTGGAGAATGGTGGTAACTTAGCTCAGCACGAAAAGCTTCTTATTTTTTAAAAGCTATACCATATGAGATAATAATGCAAAAGGGAGAGGAAATATATGATAGAAATGAATTAAAAATTTACGAAAAGCTAAAGGGGAAATATTTGTCTTTATACTCAATTAAAGGAAAATTACAGAAAATCTTGACGGAGAACATAAGAAAAAGTAGAAGAAAAAAACAATTTCAGCTCTCTTAACAACGATACTTTGGAATAATTAATAAAGTATATAAAAGCATTAAATTGATTTATAAGAGTAACATGGACCACAAAGATAAAATCCTTAACAGTTACAATTACCGTAACAGTAGGAAAGTTTCATTCATATACTGAGATGGCGACCACAGAAAGCGTGGCTTTGAAATATTAGACAAATATTTAAATTTGGGAGTCGTTAAAATCGGAGACCGTGGGATTATTATAAGTATAAAAGGTGAGGAGCTACCACCAAATTGTGGAAATGGAGGAATTAAGCTACTATAAATCACATTTCCAACAGTAGAACAATTACTGTTCAGAATTCAGATCTCGATGCTGATATTGAAAATTTCAGCTAAAATCGCATGATTCAAAATTTGAAAATAATATACAAAGAAAACTTTCAAAACATAGTTAATATTTTCGCTGCAAAAAGAACATCTAGTGAAAATAAAGAAATTATAAACCAAATAAAAAGTTCAAAGATTCAAATTTAAAAGATAAACCTCTTATTGACTAGAACACGCATTTAGCCGAAGTCACAAAAATATATAATGGTGTAGAAAGCTCTAAAGATACAAAATTAAAAATGGGGTTTAATGGAGACCCGTATAAAGTTAAAGCAAATGTATTCAATGAGAATTTATTGGAAGTATTTACTGATAAAATAAAAGACCTAAAAAATCAATTATCACTCGAGGAATTAGCCTCAGTATCACCAGCTGTAGGAAAATCGATTAATAATGAATTCAAACTGAAGTGTGTTGCTGGTGTTAGAAAAATTTATAATTTATCTATAAAAGAAGGAGACAACTGGAAAACAATTTACATGTCTGTCGGCTCAGGCCGAGCTTTTGGTAAGATAAATGGCACTGAAATACATATACTATTTGATGAAGTTGGCGAAGTTAATTTGATGTCCCCTGACGTATATAATGCATTAAACTCATTAGGCCGTGCAAATATGAACAGAAAAGTGAATTTTCAAATAAAAGGTGCCAGCTTTGGGACCAGCGAACTCTTGGGAGTTATAGAAAATTGTGAAATCGAAGTTGAAAGATGTAGATCTAGGGTTAATATTTTTTTTTCAGTGCCTCCATAAAAGATTCATTGATATTGTGCAGACCATGGGATGTTAAAAGCAGAGTTCTGAAATATAATAGACAATAAAGAAGCTTATGGTACACTATCAAGGACTAATTCAATGGGGATGTATCTACATTTTGTGAAAGCAGCAATAATGATGTAAGAAGATTTGAAAATGATGACACAATTAAATACACGGCACACTCAAACCAAGTTAGTTTAATTCCGATGTAATTGAAAAATCCAATGAAACTTCAGACATTACATCCAGGCTTATTTTAGGGCAAGGTATAAAAATGTTGCAAAAAGGGTTAAACCAGTTGCTATTCAAAAAAATAACTACACCCCACCACACCAGGACTAAATTATTCATGCATTTTTCAAGAAAGGTTAGGATAAAATAAAATATATAGGAATATTGATATGTTTAAAATAGGTGAAGGCAACTTTTACCAAAAAGAAATTGAGTATTTTAAAAGAGCGTTGATATATAATATAAAAGCTTTTTCGTTTGATTAGAACGAAATAGGACTGCTAAAAGCTTCAATTGAAAGCCCCTTAGTTATGGAAACTATTCAACATACGCCCTGATACCATATACTATTCAAAATACCAAATCCATCACTAGAAGATGATAAAAGTCTGATCAAAAGAAAAATGAAAATACTATTCTAGAACCTACAAACAGCCCATTTTCGAATCCTTGGTTTATAATAAAAAAAAGGATGGGGATTCTCTCTGATTTATCCAAGACTTCGGTCAAGCAAAACGAGTTAATGTTAGAAATGCAGATTCGCGGCTATTTCTAGAATAATTCACGGAAAATTTCGGAGGAAAAATTATTTATTCGACGTTTGATCTAATAAGTGTATATGACAAAATTTCTTTATCTTAAGAATCAAGAGATATATTCGGCTTACAAAACCCTCTAGGATTAGTTCGAATGACTCACCTTCTCATGGGTTGGTGCAACTCAGTGTCAGTATTTCAAATATTAATGAACAAGGTTTTTTTCGAGTTTATTCCCGAATATATGGGTATCTTTTTAGACGATGGAATAATTAAAGGCACAGAATGCAACAATTTTGATTTAACTGAGGATGGCCTTAGGATTTATGTATATGATCATATCAATGTTATAGGGAAAATTTTATCAGCTATGATGAATGCCGGTTTGACAATCAATGGCTCAAAATGTTTATTTGGGGTTTCAGAAGTAGAAGTATAGTGTTTTTTATGCAATAAAGAAGGGATAATTCCATCACCAAGAAATTTGGAAAAAACTCAATCTTGGGGAACACCAATTAATCTAAAGCGGGTTTTAAACTTTTTGGGACTATGTTTATTTTATCGAATTTGGATTAAAAATTTTGCTGAGAAAGCCGAACCTCTATATAGACTGACCAAGAAATATAAAAATTTCAGATCGGGAAGGGAGAAAGAGAATGCATTTTTAATCTTGAAAAGAGATTTAACCAAACTTCCAGTATTAAGACTATTGGAATATTCGAAAAATGCAGGCAAAATAATTCTAAAAGTAGATTTAAGCCTAATCGGCACAGGTGCTGAATTAAGCAGGAGGATGAAACTAATTCTAGATATGTTTGTCTTCATAAAATTAAAGCTTTTAGCGAAAGAAAATAACGGTATTCTCATATCAAGAGAGAACTTTTTGCGATAAATCTGATGGCAAAAAAGCTAAAAATTTATCTAAATGGAGTTTTTATAAAATATAAAAATTATAAATTATTATAAATCAGTCGAATTCATTGTTTTTAAATCTAATAAGTAAAAAAAAGTTTTAAATTGGATAAAGAAAAAACCCTAAAACCAAATAAAAAAGTTCTAGGTGGAGTATTGGGAATACAACGACAATATTATTTAATTTTTACCTTTTCATTTCCACATTGCAATTTTAATCAATTAATTTTTCAATCTCTTTTTTTTTCTTTTGTTTTAAACAATTCAAAAAAGTGATTATTTGACCTATCTTTTTTTCAGCCCAGTTTTTTGAAGATCCCATTATCACACCATCTATTAAACTTTTCTACGTTTTGATTTTTTTTTTCTTTGGATTTAATTCCTTTTTTTATAATGTTATGTATTTTTCGATAATTTTACCATCATTCAATATATTGATGTATGATTTTTTTTCAATGAATCTATCTCTTTATTTTTAGACTAAATTTTGACATAACCTGCATAAATTTTTTAATATTTGTATTTTATATCCTGTCAATCGCTAAGTGAAGTGCATTTGGTATTTAATTCTTTGATCATTTCAGTGGTTATTTTATTTTTGTCCGATAATTTTGCACTAAGTTTCCAATTTTTTGTGGTTTTTATTTTTACATTTAGAGGATATTTTATTTCATATGTAATAGATTTACGATCGAAGAATCTGTCTGATTATATTTCCTTTATTCTTCATTTGCAAAAGATAATTTGAGATACGAAAATAGGTAAATTCTTGATTCGTATCTATGAAAAATTATTCCTAAGTATATGTTATTTCATCTATTTTTAATTTTCTGATTAAATTATTAAGTTTAGAGGTGTTATTTATTTTTCCAATTTTCCATACTATCTTCTGGTTGTTGTTTTTTGAGGAGGCTTATGCCGCTGCTCAGTTTTGAACATGTTCATATCATTCATTAATATTGGTTTGACGCCCTTTCTTTTATCTTTTTTTAGTTTATCTATAATTAATTCTGGTAATATTCTTCATTATTTTAGTTTAGATGGTAGATTTAAATTTAAATGATTTAAATTTCCTTTCTTTTTTTTCCCAATTAGGATGATATTAATTCTATAACCAAAGAATATGCAATTCTTTTTAATAACATATTTGTAGCTATTAATAATTTTTGCTGGTTATTTTTACCATGATACTTTTTCGTTCCGATAATTAGATCATAATAAAATAGGCTTTTTAAAATTTTAATTCTGATATGCAGAAGATTTTCGATTCTATGAAGCTTTTAAAATATGTAAAAAATCTCATTTTTTTATTTTAGGATATTTATTTCGTGTTGAAAGTATATATTTTTGTTTTATCGGTTTATTCCATTTTTTTCGTTCCTTGAGATGCATCTTTTCTTCTCATCGTTAAAAAGTGATAAAAGTTAAATCGGATATATTTATACTTCATCAAAAACTTTTTTTTTCATATTTCATTTTTCTTTCTGTAATATTTTCGTTCATTATCAACTTTAATGTGCTCGTAAACTCTTTTACTATTAATTTTTTAATTTCAGGAGCTTTTCTCACGCCATTTCCCATTTTTGGTTGGGAAGATTATATTGTTTTATATCTTTAAATATTTTTTCTCCTTTAAATGTTGTTGAAAGTACTTTTAAAATTACTTAATTTATTTTTAAATTTGGATATTATTATTAGAGTGGTTTTAGAATAAATTTATTTTCTCAATTTGTATTTATCTTCTGGTTCCGAAACCCTGTTTATACTAGCTAATTATTCATTAATTGTTTTCTGATTAATATTTTTTACTGAAATAATATTAATATCTTTGTTCTTATCAATATCAGTATTCGTGATTACGATTTCAAAAAAATATTCGTTGATTAACCATTAGAGTATGATAGGTTTGATTCATTTTCTGCGCTATACAGTTTTTCATCGGCCGCACATATAGATTTTTTATTTTCAATTTCTGTTTATTTAAGATTTTTTCTAGTATAAATTCTTTTAAATTTTTTAGAGATTATTTCCGGTTTCTTTTTGTTTTTTATCCCTTTTTTTTTAGGTCTTTGCTTTTTTACTTCCAAAATTCAACTTTTTTCCAGTATGTGCAAATTTTATGGACTTTTTTCCGAAAAAATAACGCTTTATCCCCTTATATTTAGATAGATTTTGGCATTAATTTTTTTTTCTTGGATTTAAAAAAAAATAAATACTTTTTTAATGGGATAAATTGATGTTTTTATATTTTAAAACAGTTTTATCAAGTACTTTACCTATTTTCAGTAGCTCTTTATATGCTTTCTATGATATTTGCCAAGAAATAAGTCCTTTATGTGACGCTATAGGTATTTATTTATATTATTAGAACTACTAAGTAATCTCCGAAAATTCTATTTATATATATATATATATATAAAGCTGTTTTATTATTGCATTTTTTGGGTTATTTTTTTTATAAATATTAAAAATAAAATTTTTGTTCAGCTATCGATTTTAAAGTATATTTGGATTTCTCCGAATATTCACAATAAATCTTCAATAAATCCATCAATTTTGTTGTTTAACTCCCACAAAAAAAGCTCTAACTTAAGTGATTGTAATGAGCCAATATATTAAGTACACGCTATTGAATATTTCATCCAATGAAGAAATCCTCCCATAAGCATAACTGACTTTTAGAAAATAGAAAATGGTATAAATAAGGAAGCTTAGCCGTTTTAGAATGGCTAAGCTTTTCAACTTTTCTTTTTCCCTATCTTTTATATTTTTAACTAGTGTATCCTTTTACTTTTTATTATCCAAATTATCCAATTAAACCTGATCCTTACAGTGAGGTTCCACTTAAAACAATATTTTTCCTTTTTTAGGATCTTTTCTTCTTATATTTTTGAATAGCGAAACCGGTATGGGCTCTTTTTTTTTTATTTATTGATATCAGGGGGTTTAGTTCTAGACCTGATTACATTAATCCAGTCTGTATTTTTTTCATTATGAAAACTAATTTTTTTGATATTCGTTTATCTCTTTCGTATATATATCAGATTTTTAATTCTCTTTTGATTTTGATTTTTCAATTTAATTCTTTTATACTTTCAAGAGAAAGAAAGGGTGTTTCATTCTTTTTATATATTCTTAAACCTTAATGCAGAAGATTCCACTTTAATAAATATGTCTCACATTTAATATCCAAGCTAGTGAATAGGTAAGCTTTTTTAGAGGTCAAAAAACGAATATTAAAGGTTTAATTATAGTTAAAAGATTTTTACTGATTAAGAGATATAATTAGTTTATGCTGAAAACACATTATAAATTATCACTGACCATAATTATATCGAAAAAAAGTCAGTATACTGTGAAGTGCTTCGTTTATTGAAAAAAAATATAAATAAATATTTATATGGGATCAGCTTTTTTAAATTTTGATAACTTTAAAATTCATTTCGTTATTTTTCTGGAATCGATATAAGAATCGCTTTTTTGATGATAAAATCACAAAAAATGGAATTTTATTTCGAAATATATTATGATATGTTTCAAAAATCAAATTGATTATTCTATAAAAGCGTACAAATCTGTGTATAACTACATGAATAAACCTCTTCAGTTATTTAACGTTTTTTTTCCAAAAATGAAAAAAATATACTCAATAATAAAATATTTTATCTACAAAAATGAAAAATATACCTCCAACAACGTAATTATGTTTCTCCAAAAACGAATTATTATTAATATTAATAACATTATTTACAACGCTAAATACTCCCACCCCCAATAATTAAATTAAGCGCTTCTATAATATAATTTCATATAACTAACCAAAAAAACATTAAAATCATTAAAATATCCAACATAACTGTAAAATAATTAATTTTTTCTGTTTTATTTGAAACTTTTTTTGATAAAGCATAAAATTTTCGAGATATTTGGTGTTATTTTTGGGTTAATTTATAAAAAAAAATTGTTACTATTTTCGAACTTTTTCCGGCAGATATAAGTGTGAGGTATAAATAAAACTGGCATATTTGAACAGTTATTCCATTAGAGTAATAATAAAAACATTTAAAACATTTTTAACTTAATAAATATCTCCAATTTCAATATCATTACATTCTTTATTAAATTTTAATTTTTGGCTAATTTTTCTGAAAAACATTTCTTTTATTAATATATTCGTTTAGTATATTTACACCACATTTTCTTATACCTAAAACTTTTTTTTTGTGTATTAATTTGATTTTTTTTATAATTTGATGGTTGATTTTAACAAAGCCGATGGCAGGAAAAAAAATTCCAAAACTTATTCGTGTTGGATTTTTGATTTTTTTTTCTTTTATATATATTTGCATATAAAATACCGAAACAAAAATTTCAGTTCGTTTTAATAAATCAATTTAAATTTTCTTATAAAAAAAAGCCCAATACTTCAGAGTGGTGAATCTTAAATTAATCCAATTTATAATTTCGTTAATTTTTTTTGCATTAATACAATCGAATAAAAGTAAAAAAAAATATAGACTCAATAAGTGTACTAAAAAAACATTTTCACAGATATTAACTCATTGGAGTTATTTTGTTTTATTTTATAGAAATTCTCGATGATTAAAAAGATTTCAAAAAATTTATTTTTGGCTCTTTGATGAAATTATGGTTTTTTGAATTATTAACTTTACTTTTTCATCCCAGGTGTTTTAAAATTCTAATATTCTATTTTCTTTAAAAATTTATTATCCAATTTTAAATATTTAAACTTTTTAATGATATTTTTTTAACAAAAAATCATTTCGTTGGAAATATGGGATATTAAAATAACACATTAAAATTCACCGGAGACAAAAGAGTTAATATTTTTTATGTATCGGTAAAAAAAAATATTGTATTTTATGAATTCTATCAGTAAACTTTTTCTGATTATTATATTTGACTCCAATTTCCTCAAATTCAATTGCAGCTTTTAATTTGCCACAATTTTTTTAAATTAAGAAGCATATGTTCAATTAACGGGGAAAAAAAATTAAAATTTCATGTTTAATTTTTAATATGGGGGGTTTTTTAATAAAATAAAACTTTTTTTGCCAATCGAAATATTGAATAATATTAATTCATAATTTTTAAAGGTAAAATAATTGAGAAAAATTCTACAAATACAGAAATTCTATATTTTCAAATAAAAGATTTTTTCGAAACCCCTACTCTAAATTAGATAAAAAATTTAATGTGTATCTTAGTGAAATATTTTTATTTAAGTAAAGTAGCATATTTTTAATATGTAAGTGTTCTCTCTCGAAAAAAATCTTCCATATTCTGGACAAAACTTTTATATTTTATATTTATTTATTTTTCTTGATTAAATAATTTTAATATGTTTAAACTATAATTCCCGTATTTGGCAGCAATTATCAATGAAAGCTTTCATGTTTAAAAAAAAATTTATGTGAATAATTTTCTAATTCGGAGGCAATATATTATTCAATATGTATAATAAATGGATATTTTTTTTATAAAATTGATATAAAGAAAAATAAATATCAAAATTTCAGCGGACTTATAAATTTACTTAAAGAATCTCATTTAACTCAATTTCTAGTACCAAGTATTTTTATAACAACGGGATAACGTGGTTTACTTACTTAATATTTATACATAGTTAAATACTTATATAATCAAACATTTCAATATACATTGACTAATTACATTAAAAATAATTTGAATAAGATTTTGAAAAAATAAAATCAATATAATTAAAATAAAATTATTATGGGGCCATTTTTAATTAAACTTATTCATTATCTTAAAAGCTATAATAGCATTTAAATTTATTGCAGGGTTTTTCATTTCAATAGACCTTTTTTTCTGTACCTGTGGGGTCATTCTTATAACCAATAATTCACTTTAACTTATAGGCATTAATGATTTAATTATTGGTTAAAACTCTATTGCTCTTAGTTATTGTGAGTTTTTTCTTTTTGATTGGTATAAATAATTATTCAATCCAATGATAACGCTTTTTAAATTTTCATCAAAAAATTAACCCTGAAAATCTAAAAATAGGGTCTATTGGAATAAAAGAAAGGGTCTATTGCTATGAAAACCCCTGTAAAGCTCACTTGAAAACAAAAAATTGATATAAAACCATTTATGTTTTTACTTGATTTGAAAAAGCCTAAAAAAACTTCTTTTTTTTTTTAGTTTTCAACTAAGCCCGGAATAAAAATGCAATTCGGTTATGCTGAAATTAATTTTTTTTGGGGGGGGGGGATAAATGTTTTATAATGATTTTTTTTTAGGTTATAGTTTTATGTGAAAAATACTCGAATGATTTATATTAAAAAACATAAATGGGGAGAAGCTGTACCCCTTAATCCCAAGCCATTTATCATACTTTTTCCCAAATATGACACATTATATCGCAATTTATTATTATTTATTGGGTTTTTACTATCTATCAATTGAATTTATGTATCAATTTTTTTTTAGGATTAATTAAAACATACTCCATAATCATTATGCGAATAAAAATTGCAATAATTATTATTGAAGAGGGGAGTGTGTTAAAAAGAGTAAACAAGCAATATAATACTGTTATATTTTATTTTATTAAAATCACTTTACCTTTAACACATGTATGCAACCCCTTTCATTTATAAAATCATAAAAAAGAATATATAATAATACATCCAGTTGCAAAAATGATCATAGTAGCCCATTTAATATGATTTTTTTTTCAATAGATTATTTATTAGTAATTAAAATTTATTTTTGGTTAAATTAAATCTATATTGACTAAAAAAGAAGTCATTTTGCTAATTAATCAAAAACATAAAAAACATCCACGATCAAATTCTATTACTTTCAAAAATATAATTATTGGAAGATTTTTGCTTTTATTTGTCGGTTTAATTATCATTACTATTTTTAGTTCTTTTTTATGTATTTATGTACTATTTCAAGATTTTTTTTGGATTTTTGCCTTATGTTTTTTTTAATTGATAATCAGTACTCCACTCAAATTTTTATCAAATTTAATGTTTTTCTTGGAAAAAAATAGCTATTGAGCAAAACTCTGCTTTAAGTGTACTTCAATAAGGTAAGTAAATATTTTTGTTTTCAAAAAAATACTGCTGTGAGGGAGGGAATAAAAAAATGCGGGGAAATTTTACTTTGCTTAATACGATTTGGGGGATATTTATCAAAGCAGGTGGTTTCTAAAATAACAGGAACTTTATAAGTGAATCTGGGTGATATTGTTATATAATGGAAGGTTTTAATTAATTAGCCATATTGGAGTTTTAAAATGAATTTTCTTCTCTCAAAAATAATATTACGTAGTTTTAATTAATCTTCAACCTCAATGCGCATTTAAAATAAAATAAACTAAATCGGATGAATAATTAAATATATATTTATTAATTTTTTGGAAAAATAAAGCAAAAATACGTTTTTTCGGTCAATAAACCTACACTAGACTTTATAAAATATTGATACCAAGAGATAACATCTTACTTTTAAAAAATAAATCAAAAACTAAAGACCATTAAAAAATATTGGAATATAATGAGTTAATAATTTTCCTGGGTTATGAAGTTTAAGGCGCACTCTAGTGCTATATTCTTCGTATTTATTTCGCAAACATACTCTAAAATCAAAAAAGATTTTAAACTTTAAATCTTTCTAAAGATTTAAAATATGAATCAAGAATCCAATAACAACATATCCATTATTCAGTGTCGATTAAAGTTGTTTATGGAAATTTTTTAAAAACTTATGGATAAAAAAATCTTGAAGTGAAACACAAAATTCCTATCTTTTTTAAAATTGCACCAGCTAAAGAATAGAATATTTAAACGGGCTCATCAAACACTCTAAAATATTGAAGATAAAATATTTAAACCTCCATATATTAAAGAATAGCGCAAGAGATCTATAAATTATTTCAGGAATTATTTTATAAATTCAATACATTTCATCAAGAAAACTAGAACATAATAATTGATCGGTAAATTACCGCTTTCTCTAAGTTTTCTCTTACTTTTATTCATACAATCGGGTTTAACAATGGCTATATTTCATATTTTTTGGATCTTATGCTTTTTGATTATTTTTATTACCAAATATTTCTTGGTAAATTTTTCCGGACTCGATTAATAAATATATATCATATGCCACAACCTATAATTTTTCCAAGGACTAACTCAAATGAACTAAAAACAGTAAAAATTTAATAAATAAGCATTGATATATCGGAAAAAGATTGAATACACCTTTAATTGAATTCGAATATCTCTGGGGTAAGAAATGACTCATTTAATATCATTTATCAATTAGAATTCGGAAAAAATTATAGTGCCAATTTTCAAGAACTTGAAACCGTTTTTTTAAGCAAAATAAGAATATTTTTAGCTGAAATAACTTTATCTGAAGCTCCAAAGTTGTGCAAACTATAAAAGCGAATATAACTGTCCATATAATCTATCCATCCACTGATATTGATCTAAATCCTCTGAAGGGCCAAAGTTTGTTGAATAATTTCATTTCTTATCAATCAGAAACCAAGAGAGAATTATCAGTAAGGTATTACGGTGTAATGGAGGATTTGGGACTCTCATTAGAGACTAACTAAGGTACCTCATTTGATTTCACTTAGATAAATTTATAAAAACATGGAAAAATATAATTCACTGCGGCTGAGTTTAAAGAAATTTTTTGAGAATATTCAGAACCTCTTTCGAGAATTCATTCATAAGTTCAAATAAGATGGAAGGGGTGAAGAAGAAATTTTTTCATGAAGAAAAAAATTATTAATATCGATGAATTTCTAACGAAAATTATTTGAAATTCCATGGGCGCTCCTATTTACTCTATGATAACGGCATATAATTATATTTAAAAAATCAATTTTAGAAATTGAAACAGATAAAATATTAAAAGAGGATCTAGTTGCCTTCCTGTCAAACGTTGTGATCAGTGGTGTCCGAGCTGACAATATCGGCCCATAAAACTATCTAGCATGGTACCCAAAAATACTGATGGTCTTCTTTTTGTTTTAGATATGAAAAAACCTAATAGAAATTTATAAAGCAAAAATTTAGGATGTGATCCGGTCATCTGTCTTTTTTATGACCATCTAAAGGAATATCTGAGGTAACCAAACCTGTATGATTTTTTAATGCACATCTTGGAACAAAAAAATTGGGAAATATCACATATTAAAATAGAAATGCCATTGCTTCTAGTTCTGAGTCCTCCGATTTGTCTTTTTACATAACCTATCAAAATTTAAAAAAATATTTTGCGAAGTATTATAATCAGTAAGGTTTGATTGGATTTGAATATATATATATATTATGATACTCTAGTGATATGATAGATTAAATAAACATAACCAGACATGACTCTGTTGGTCTATTCCAAGATATTGGTGCTTTTTTTTTGAAACTAACATGAGAAATAAACAAAATTACATTTCATTAAATAAACCATCTCAAAATAATTATCAAAAAGAGATTATTTTTACTTAAAAATTTCTAGAATAGTGTCAGCTATCTCCTACTGGAAGTCAAAATACTATTTAATGCTGGAAAAAGTCATCTATATCCCTATTCAGCTTCATTTTGGAGGCAAATTCTATGTTTATAACTCTGATAATTATAAAATACTTCAAAGATTACTGAATACCAATAGCAGAGGACCCATCTGTATTAAATCCAAGGGCATAGATTGCGACTCTGAAAAATCCCATAAACCAGAAAATATAATTCTGGTAAGATTAGATAAATATATGGAACAATCAAAAAAAATTTCTGGCATCCAAAAAAATAATGTTAATTATGAAATCTAATGACCTGCGACGGTGAATCGTACTGGGATATTTTTCTATTTCAATGAATAATCCCTAAAAATTAAAATAATTTATATAAACGAAAAGGACTAATAACAGAACTGAATTCACTTATTTTAAAAAAAATTAATGGATCCGCCAGTGATAAACTACCTAGAAAATACCACTACATTCCCATATTTCTAAAATTTCGGGGATCGAAATCCCCCAGATCTGTTAGAGATATCAGGAATAAAATCACATTTCCTGAAGACTAAAAATTTCCCTGTGTAACCTAGATTTTGTATTTATCTAATCCAGAGTTTGCAAAAAGCAGTAATTACTCATCAGATTCTTTTTTATATCAAAAGAAAATTTAAGGCTTTGTGTTGACATCTCGGTCCATATGATGCATATTTTCCCGTTTCGGATAAGAAAAAGAAACTAGGGCGATAATAAAGCTGTTTCCAGGACAGTTATTTTCAATTAAAAAATTAAATGGGTAAATTTGATCTATATAGAAGTAACAACTTTTTCCCTACCTTTAAATTTGTCCCAAAAGTGGTTTAAAATTTTGCAAAAAAATATTCACTATAAATCCAGTGACGTTGATATAAAAGCCTTCGAATTTTTCTCCTGATTTGATGGTTCATTCAATAACACAGCCAAGTCTTCTTCAAACAAAAACATTTTTACCACATTAAAAAAAGACAAAATTATTCTTCTTTGATGAAAAACAACTTTTATATGTGTTCTGGAAGATTGTAGACATTTTCTATAAAAGCTAGGTCTATTAAATTTTGGGATTTATGTCGCAGGGTAAAATACATTACTGGTTTGAAAACCCCATTATTCATAGAAAAATCAAAGAAATATAAAAGATAAAGATTAATACAAACAGGGATAGCATAAAAAAAAGAAATAATAATGAAAATAATCTGAAGACAGTATCTTTACTATATTGTCTTACTGCGTAAATTAATATTGTGATGAGTTAAAAGATGATCAAATTTTATTTGGCAAAAAAAAGTGAAAATAAATTACAAATAAATACAAAGGTGATCCAATAGAACTTATCACTAAAGTGGAAATAATATAAGGTGAAAATGAAACTACCCAACCTTAAATAAACTCAAAAAATATTTAGTAATTGGATTATGAAAGTAAAAGCTGCTCTAAAAGTATCAATTTTATATCCAAAGGATATGCGAGTCAGTCTTCTGGGCAGATCCTCGGAATTAAATTATAAAATACATTTCAGTGACTATTTTGGTATTTGATTTTGGTTTTAAAGTTTAAAAAATAAATAAACTCAAAATATAACAGAGTAAGAAGTGATCTAAACTTAAAACTCTATCATCACGCAGCTTAAAAGTTTAAACGCGCTAATTTTTTTTATTTATTTTTTCTTCCCCTTCAAATCTTATAAACTTAAGAAGTTGTTATTACAATCTGATTCTTTTCTTTTGAAAGAAATTTCCATTATTTGGTTTTTTAATCCCTTATTATATTATTAAAACCCTTAATTGAAAATAAAGGTAGTGGCACTTTATATTCTATCACATTTAAGTCATAGTTTCAAAAGAATTGATTTTCAGGCATTTATCATGGTACAATATATTAGCAATTATTTTTTTGCCACCACATTGATTACAACACTATCATTTTGTTTTTCAATAAAATAAAAAGGGCTGAAATTGAAGCAAAAGTAAATTTGATGCAAAAAAGAAAAAAAAATTGGCAAAACTGTTTTTTTGTTCTAGAAGGAAGAATCTTAAGTTATGAAAGGAAAAAATAGGCAATAATTTTTATTTCCACATTTTTTTAGCTAAAAATAAATAAATATACAAATTATATTGTGTATAGCAGCTCTAGAGAAAAAAAAATTTCAGAGAAAAAAATCAATAGTTTAGCTTTAATGCTTACAGAAAAATTTAAGGATTTTTTATTTATTAAATGAATGCATTTGTTAGTATTTGTCAAAAGGTGTAATTTTTTCATAGTAAGTTTTTAGATAGTAAAATATAGTTTTATTTTGTTAATTTGGTATGAAGGATAATGTAATTATCTTTCAATTGTGATTAAAATAGGTAAATGACACCATTTTTATATACTAATTTCTAATATTTGATTGTTAATAGAATCTGAAAAGAACTCATATTGATAAGGGAAAAAATTCCGGTTGAGTATATATATATATAAATAAACTATAATGAAATAATAAAATAATAAAATAAAATATTTTTCTGTTGTAGGGGCTTTATTATAACCATTAAAATGTTTTATCTATACTGACTCATATACGTTCAAAACTTACTATTAGAATGATAATTTTTTCACCATTTTTTTATTTATTTAATCTTTTTTTTTTTTATGCGAATCAACCAAAGATTTGCAATTTTACACTATTCTATCCAGCAACGATTTTCAGACAGGAAAATATCTTAAGATATATGCTATCAGATTTCTGTATCACTAACAGTAAAAAAACCAGATAGAAAATTCCGTATTGGAAAATTCGATGTATTAAAAATTAAATTTTTAATAATAATCTATTTTTGGACTATTTCAGAGTCCCTAAAAAATAAAAACACATTTAATTTTATCCAAATTTATTAGGTAATTAGACAAGGATAAAATTAGGCTGTATTTTAAACCAAAAATTGACATCATATCTGCATCGGCGATTTTTAAATTTTGGGGGGCCTATCTCAGGGCTCATTGATACAAAAACAGCCACCGATTCTTTTAAATTATTTTCTGTGGTTGGTTTACTTGTAAAAAGCGAAATAAACAGCACTGATTCTTCAAAAATCCAATACAAAGTGGAATAACTACAACCAGTCTTAGTAGCTTTCAATTAAAAGAGAGAAGGGAAATCAGTGGAAAATTCCAGCCTTATCAACCCATAAAAAGGTCCAAATATTTACTCTGCGGTTACTTATAAAGTATAAAAAGAAAATGATTTTCTCAAACTATGGTACATTTATCACAAAAAATAAAATCAGAGAACTAAAAAGACTCTTATCATTATAAATTATTTTCATAAACCATTTTCAGCGGATATTCTCACTAAAAATATCCATTAAATTTCAGAATTTTTCAGAAGAGACTCTTAAAATAAGATACATATGCCGGAGAATCAGTGCTAAAATAGTCCTAGATCAAGATTATTTTGGGATAATATAGCTTCGCGCATATCCGGAAAAATTATCACCACTTTTGATACATATTATCTATTATAAACAAACATATCTAATAACTTTAAATATTCGATTTTAAATTTGGAGTAAATTAATTATTAGATAAAGTATCCGTGTATTTAGGTTATAAAATTATGCTCCTTCAAAAAATAAATTAAATTATAATTTTATATCTTAATTTTTTGGTCAATTTTTTTTTTTACTTATACAATTAGAATGATAAACTTGGTTATTTTTGAAAACTTTTGAAATTTTCCTATTGTGTTAGTAAATTAGTGATATTTTAATGATTAAGATTTATTTAAATCATTTCCCTATTATTAAGATATCCAGTAGTTATATTTAATAATCAACCATTTATTAAGGATGAAATACTCCTATTAAGTGATTAATATTTTTATTATTTGCTGGGTTAATGCTGTATTATACATCAAATAGGAGACATATTATTTTTTACCATCTTATTGGGTAAAACTAAACCGAAATATAATTTAATAAAATAAGGTGGATTAAAGTGAACTAAAAAAAATTTATGATATGGTCTGTGAAGTACGGTTTAGATATATCCTTATCATTTTTTCTTTCGAAAAGGTACTCTACCAGCATAAAGGATTTTATTTTCTAAATATTATATTTAAATATTTAAAACAATTTACAATGTCTGAAGATACAAACTCCAAGTTAAATGAACTTATAGAGTTTTTCCATCAATTAATGCGCAAAATGGGGCCCCAGCTAGAGGAGGAGGACCCTTTTTCCACACCGAGGACTCTCGTCACTGAATTTTGTGTCTACGCAAAACTCTCGGAAGCGTTTCCTTCTATCGAATAGGATTTTTTCGAACTCCTCTATCTGAAGAGGACCGCAAAACAGCTCTTATACGTGCCCCAAGACCGTTTCAATGAACTATTCCCCATCACCGTTGAAAATTTTGGCTTCGACTGCGGTGAAGAAATTTGACTCGATACTATATGCAATTCAGACCGCGCTAGCCTAGGCAACTATTCCGATTGACTATTATGTACATAGGAATATTAAGGATAATCCAGGAATAATAGTTACTGAGGAACCTGACATTCTTTCGCAAGCACTATGTGTTTCTTGCTATCCGATATAACAACCTCTGTAACCCAGAATAGACTGGACAACCTCCACAAAGGAATGGAACTCCCAGGAAGAGTAAAGAAGATATTAGAAACAGATACAAAGCCTCTAATGGATCAGGATGTCTTCAACTCATTGCTCGCAAGCAAAAAAACTGAGACACATAAGAGACGAGTCCAGCCACTATGTAAGCTCCAGCAAGTTTCAGTCTAGTATGAGAACACCAGCAGTAACTTTTCAACAGCACAAAACGCCCCATCTGCCAGCACCCCAGCCCCAAATAACCGTCCTCAAAAAATTAAACAAAATTTTCGTGGAACTGGCCGCGGGAGAGGATCCTATTAGGAAAAATCTCAGATACCCCAGTTGGGGGACGACTAGCTATGTTCAAGTCGGCGTGGGCCAAGCCACCGACAACCGATGGATTTAGAACATTTTGAAAGAGGAATTCAAGATCCTATTCAAGATTCCATCCCTCATGAAGCCGAAATCGGTGAATCAGACACTCACAATCTCGTCATCGTATAATAAGAAAATTCGAATAAATGAAGGTGAAGCTTCACCGTCGAAGGCGGTGAAACTTCCTCAAACATCACTCTACTTAACTTTTTCAACGATAACGAGATCTCCAAAAAAATTGGACCGCACGGCCCAAATTTTTTGGGATGGCCTTCCGCCGACATCACACCTACAGAGGAGCAAGAGGAAGTTAAACAAGGAAGTGAGCACCATCCTAACGAAGGAAGTGTAAGCGCTTTTGGAAAAGCGCGCAATAGAGGAATCATAGCCACTTATTCTTGGCCTCTACAGTCATCTTCTCACGATTCCAAGAAGGCTAGAGGCCTACGCCCCTTACTGGACCTGAGGAAACAAAATTCACACGTAGAAGAACAGAATTTCAAAATGGAAACCCTGAAATAGATATGCTGCATGATATGCAATAAGGATTATCTCACTTTTTTAGACCTACAAGATGCATTTATGTAAATCCTGGTATACAGAAGTGCAGAAAATTTCTGCGATTCCAATGGAACGGTCGTTCATTAAAATTCAGGATTCTTCCTTTTGGGCTTTCACTCAGCCCTCTGAACTTTACTAAGATACTGCGGCCAGTTTTATAATGGGCAAGGTCTAAAGGGATGCGGGTTTTAGCTTACCTCGAATATTTACTGATCCAAGGGAATACCAAGGAAGTATGCACAGAAAATACAGTCTTTGTTTACTCCAAGCTCTCTGAACTTGTATTCCTATTCAACAAGGCCAGGTCATCAATAATTCACTCACAATTTATAACACGCCTATGAATGTCGATCAAAATCAGGGAAATGGCGTTGAAAGTTCCTCAAAACAAGATCAGAGATTTACGCAGGGAAGCCAGCAAACTACTGAATGGTGCAAGATGACGCTGAGATATTACCCAAGCTTTATTGGAAAAGCTCAAGCAATGTCGAATTCCCTTCTCCCAGAGAGACTGATGCTACACCGTTTATTGGAACTGAAGAATTTTTCCATGAAGATTATGAAATAATGGACGTCGAACGTTGTCTTAACGTAGCTGTAAGTCCAGAATATATCGTTCTAGATTAATCACCTGAGATAATGGAATGGGTTCTCGTTCCTACCAGAGAATCCGGATCTGGAGATATTCACAGACTCCAGCTAGTTGGCCTAGGGTATATTAGTTGGGCACCGAAGTTACTCGGGGATATGGACTTCATCGGAGGCATTAATTCTTATCAATTCCAAGGAACTCAAAAAAGTATTATACGCCTTAAAAATCAAAGAATTCAAGGGAAGAGCACTACTAGTATATCCAGACAACACGATAGCTCTGTTGTACGTGAAGAATTTTGGAGGGACAACATCACCGTAACTACTAGAAATTTCGAAAGAAATTTGGAAGCACTGTATAAAAACGAATACCAGACCGCAGGTGACTTATTTAACATCAAAATTGAATTCAGAGGATTTCCCAAGCAGGCTGACTGCTCAGACAAAAATTTCACACTCCATGGAAACTTTCTCAAAGCTGAATTGACATCACGGGAATCGCTTCGTGACTCTTTTTTCATCCCAACTAAAAAAGAAAGTGAAGACCCACTTCAGTTGGTTCCAGAACGGCAATGCAGTAGGTCGAAATGCACTAGCATAAAATTGGTCAGGATGTAACAAAAAATACTGCTGCCCACCCAGTAACTTGATCTCCCATGTAGTTCAAAAACTGCGCATGGAGTGGAGTAAAATGACTTTAGTCACCCCAATGTGAAATTATGCAATATTTTTCCCCGAACTAATAGCACTGTAAATATCACAGCCGATAATACTACAGGTAAAAACGGCAATTCCAGACCCAGGAAGCGGAAAGTTCCCGCTCTCGAACAACAAGCACAGGAAAAGTATGGCTTGGAGAGTCGGTGGAGTTTCCTCGAAACTCAAGGTCTCGGAAATTATGCCATTGACTGTATCCTTTCAAACTAACGACTTATTAAACACGATCCGGATACAGTGCTATCCAACAGCGCGTTTTATACTGGAGAATATCTCAAGAGATTATTGATCCAATCTCCGCACCTCAAATAATTAATTACCTAGCCGAATTATTTATGAAAGAAAAATTAAAGGTCGATACGATTAGATCCTATAAGTATGCTATACTGATACCTATCGACAATGAAGAGGAGATTTCCAATAACCCCATGTTTTCAGAGTTCCTTAAGACTTTGGATGAAGATTCAATAAGATCATTAATAAGAACAAAAATCGACAAATCGCCGTTTCTGAGACAATTAGGGAATGGGGACCGGCGATCAATCTTTCAGTCAAACAAAATACATCTAAGCTATGCTGGTTTTTGGCGGTGACAGGATTTTTAACAGCTAGTGACATTCACCGTATCTATGATTCCAGAGTTCGAGTCGAAAACAGCTTACTTAACTTGGTGATAATATTACCCAAGGAAAAACGAGGAAGATGCACGGTATAAAACCATGCAAAATAGCCGCGCATTCTGATCCTATACTCTGCCCAGTATATACTTATAATTTTTATAAAAAAAGGTTTCTCGCAACCTATGCCCTACCCCACACACAAACAATATGTCATGGAAAGTAAACAGGCTTGTCAGATTTATTAGCGACAAAGAAAAGCCAATATCTGTGAACAGTATTACTAGATGCATACATATAATTTCATCTTTAATTTTCAATGATCCGGATGCATAAATACTAAAGGGTAGAGTGATTGGGGCCACACTGGCTGCTAACTCGGGTTTAGTTACAGAAGAAATAGTTTCCCATGCATTTTGTTCAAAATATTCCATACTAGATACATATTATCAAATCACAAGAAATTCTTCGAATGGCATGATTGAGTCGATTTTATAATTTGAAGTAACTTGATACGTCTCCTATTTGATGTATATTGTTAGAATTAATCGAAACCTTTAGAGCGAATATTAATTCATATTATACGAAAATAGGAGACATATTAAGTCCCGCCCACAGTTCCCATTCATCTTTGATGAAAGATGATAAGTATATCTCTAAGCCGTACTTCACAGCCCATATCATAAAAAAATTTTAGTTCACTTTAGTCCACTTTATTTCATTGAATTATATTTCGGTTTTTTTTTATCCATTAAGATGGTAACACTTAATATATCTCCCATTTTCGTATAATATGAATTAATATTCGCCATAAAGGACTCGATTAATTCTAACATAAAACTGTAAACCGAAATTTACCAACTTATAAAACAATTGTGGGAACAATGAAAATTGTTTTTCTTGTAAGATTGATTTTTTTGCCGTATTTAGAGTATATTTTCTGGTTAATGATGCCAAATAATTGGATATCATATTAGGGTTTTTTTTTGGGTCGGATGGCCTAATAGATATAAGAGTTAAATCCTGAAAATCTTGGCGAATCAAAAAGAAAAAAAACCATTGATTATAATTAATCAATAAATATTTGAGACAAGTGAACTTAATACGCCTAAAATTATTTCTAATAACAAAAGAATTCAGTATAAATTCATAGCTGTAAGTTTTCTTATGAAAATTAATCCCTTTATTTGGAACTTTCAAAAAAAAAATGTTTCCATATATTTTCATAATAAGGGTGTTTATGGTAATGGTAATATACACCGAATTATTTCTCATTAAAAAAAATACAGGAATCATTCTTGAGATAAAATTACACCTGATTTGCTTTAAAAAATAACAAAAATTATAAGTAGAAAATCTAGCAATTTAAACTCATCTAAAATAGAAAAAGGAAAAAAATCATCAAAAATAATGAGAAATTTCACTGAATATATATATATATATATATATATATTAACAATGAATTGATTATAGACTGTTTTTATTATTGAAATATTAATTTTATAAATTGATTTCACTCTATATAAAAATTTGGCTATACGTGGTAACATTATACAAAAATTAGTATATTTTGGTTCTCTATTGTACCATTTTAATTACGCCCAAATTAAGAGAATTGTTATTAGTCTAATATTTTCACGCTATATCTATTAAATTATTAATAATCAGTTATCTAAAATGAATAAAAAGTGATAATTTTAAAAAAATTTCCATAAAAATATAAGAAAATTTTTTTGTCATCGTTAGATAAAATTATTTCAAAAAAAAAGTGCATTTTTTTATACAAATAAATTACCTCTAAACCCCTAATATAAGTAATTTTTATGGTAAGTATTTATAAAATTAACGTTTCAGGAAAGACTGTATCTCTGAAAACACTTTTTATTATCATTTACCGTCAATCTTTTGAAAAATCGTCTTATTTATTGTTCTTTAGCATTAATAATTTCGCAAATATCTTATTATACGCGTTTTTATTAAAAATGGAGACTTATTTCACATAATCTGTATTTCTTCCACCTAAATATTAAGAAAATCGATATATTTGAGAACTTTTAGTGCATTTAAATCGATGAAAATTGTTATATGTTTGTATTTGTAATGAACCAATAGATTCAGTACACGCATTGAATGTTTCATCCAATGAAGAAATCTTCCCATAAGCATAATTGACTTTTAGAAAATAGAAAACGGTATAAATAAGGAAGCTTAGACATTTTGGAATGGCTAAGCTTTTCAACTTGTCTCTTTCCCAATCTTTTATATTTTAACTAAGTATAACCTTTTACCTTTTATCATTAAAATTATCCCATTAAATCTGATCCTTACAGTATTTTAAACAAAAAAATACAATATTTTGAGCATTTCAACATAATTAAAAACTATCTTATTATGATTTTTTTGCCCAATTGATTGATTTAAAATTAAATTTCAAGCAATCCCTTCTTTCAATAAAAGCTGGATATATTTTTAATTTTTAAAAAAAACATTAGCTAATGGACAAGATTTCTATTTTCATAATTTTAACCAAAAACTGCTAAAATAAAATTTTCAGTGATGACAAGAAGAATTTAATTGCTTCAAGAAAAAAAACCCCGTTTTATGCAAAAAATAAAATTTCCATAAAACAATGGTATTTTAATTGAATAATTGTTAAATTTGGTTTTTTTAGCTATATCTAAATCATAAGATTAAAAATATTCTGTAATGTATAATAAGATGTATTTTATTGTAAATATATGTATTATGTGTCTAATTAAAGCTTTGAGATTCAATAAAGTAGGATTCAGGCGATGAATATCACTTCAAAATGCGCTTTTTTCCTGAAATATCTGAAAATATCCGTTCATCAGATATTATTCTTTTAAATACTCACCGGAATTTTTTTACCATTGAAGTTTTTAATCTTGTGGCTATTTTTTTCTTAATTTTTTTTAAATACTTTGCTCATTTATTCTTATCGTTCGTAGAACTTTAAATCTCCAGATCTAATTGGATATATTTTTATTCGGTATTTGGTAATAACTATAAAAAAATTTGTAAACTTTTATGAGTTTTTAAAGTTTCTCTTTAAGTATCTCGAGTTAACTAGAATAAATTTTTCGATCTACCAAAAAAGTTTTTCACCATAATTTTTTGACTGAAATCAATCTCAAAATTCGTGTTAGAAATGAAAATTTGTATTTCTGCTGAGAGTACTCAATTTTAATAGGTATTTTTGGTGAAGCTTTAATTAT
>LSSL01004506.1:0-28118 GCA_001953115.1 Smittium mucronatum
AGCGAAACGAAACGATCGGCCGGTTCATACCTGCACCGATCCGTTCAGGCATAAAAAACCAACTTTCTAATTTTAATGAATCCCGGTTGGGGATAGTTGGAAAACTCCTTGGGGGTGAGTCTAAACATTCTTTAAGTCAGCTACAAGCTGACACCGCCGATCATAAATTTTTGTTGGAAACAGCCAAATTTCTGATTAACATCCGCGTGCCACGAACACTTAAGCTCCAGAGTTTAAGTGATTCACCACCCCCCTTGAACCAATGCCCTCGAGGTATAGAGCTGCTAGAGCGGCAGAGGGGAGTTGGGTGAAAAAAACTTTTTGAAAAAATTCACTTTTTTTAATTTTTTTAAATTAGTTATTATAACTGTTTATTAACTTTAAAATAAATTTTCCGTAATAAAAAAAAAAAAAAAGGGCTGCTCTTTGCCGATGATGCCGTGCTATTGGCCAAATCCAAGTCCGAAATGCAAAATGCACTAAATCAAATTAATGATCGGTCGAACACATGGGAAATGAATGTGAATGCATCCAAGTGCGATATAATGAATTTCGTCGATCCCCAATCGACCGATCTGATATTACAATGCAAAAATATCCAAAAAACCGATCAGTACACATATTTGGGCTATATTATGAATTATAAATGGGACGAGTCTGGGTCCATCAAAAACAACAAATTAAAAGCCAGAAATGCATTATACGCTTCATATAGCCTCTTGAAACGTATCGACATACTTGTTAGCCTAAAAATAAAATTCATAAATTCAGTTCTGATGCCTATTGGCTGTAATGAAGGCGAGAACTTTGGTATGAGTGAAGCCAGAGTCAAGCCGATCCAGGCCGAAGACGACAAATCAATCCTACTGGTCGCTAATGTGAGTAATTCTGTCGGCATGAAGCGTTTCCGAGCCGAACTGGGAATAAAATCAACCTTCTCAAAAACAAGTACTGTCCGTGAGCGTGTATACCACAATGGACTATTTTACAAACCTGGATATCCGACCTCATAAAGAAGTCTATAAAGCCGGAATGGCACCTGAGTGACCTGCGATGCAAGATGGATAAAAAAATAATAATTTAAAATTCAAAATTCAAAAGAGCACGCCAGTAAAGTGGTAGGATGCGCATTTTTTTACTAGGTGAAGCTACGCCTCTTTTATTGTCTGAAAGTCTTAGCACTCTTGAGGACTTTTTTAGTCACTTTATAGTTTAGCAGTATAATATAGTTAGTTTTTCGTTTAGTTTTGAATATAATGGTTTTTATATTATTCGGTCTTGTTAGGACTGTGTTTAAATAAGAACTTTCTTATTATTTATTTATTACTTTCGTGGAATGATATCATTAACCGTTCATCCGGTTTATTATTTTTGCTAGTTTATTTTATCGCTTAGTAAAGGCATTAGATTATATAGTGATATGGGCGTAGTTATGCACAACCATGAGTTGTTAGATTCTGGTGCTCATCCTTATGGATTTGCCCTGGAGGTTGAAGCTTGCATAGATGTAGCAAAAGATAGAGATAAATACGTTTCGGCATCCTTTTATACTCAATTATCTGTTCTAGACGATAACTTAGGCACATCGGTAAACTTGGCGGGTGAACTAGTTACGGAAGAGCTTGTATCTTCTTTACTGGAACTTTCATTAAGTTCCTGTACCAAAACCCCGATTAAAGCTCTATCCTATTATCCCTACCGTGAAGGCTTTACAAAAACTTAGTGTTGTCAGGATAGGGAGCAACGGGAGAAGTTTAGATAGGCGAAGCAAGGGAGCAATGCCTGTCCTAAGATCTCTGCTGGGTGAGGGCGATTAGCGCGCTTAGCATTGCCTCGCCTTTAGCTGAAAAAAAAAGTTTCGAAGCGAGGATTTGTGCCTGTCAAACTGGTATATAGAACCTGATTCCGAAACTAGTATCATAATAGTTGATTGAAAAAACAAAAATAACAGGTCCAAAATCTGTCAATAGATGGTGGACCGAAAAACCGACAAAAAAGAAATCTGGATAAATCTCGATCTTTTGTATCCCTATCTTAAGCTAGGGCCTCAATAACATCGGTAAAATTCATATTTTAACCTTCCGAACTGTTCAGAGAATATGCAATATGAATTTTTTGGATGAATTTTTTAAAAGTTTGCCCATTCTGTGAAGCCGATTTGCCTGAAACTATCAACCACATTTTATCAAATTGCTCTCTATGGTGCAGAAATCGAAATGAGATGATCAGCCGGTTTATGTTTGCATATATCCGCTCAGACATTCAAAATAATTTTTTGAGTTTCAACGAATCCCGGCTGGGGGTAATTAGAAAACTCCTTGGGGGGTGGGGGGGTATAAAAAAACTTTGAGTCAGCTACAAACTGATACCGCCGATATTAAATTCGTGCAGGGGACAGCGAAATTTCTGATTATCATTCGCATTCCCGTTAACACTTATGCTTGGACGCCTAAGTGATCCATCGGCCCCCTTGAGCCAATACCCTCGAGGCATATATCTGCTAGAGCGGCAAAGGAAAGTTGTGTGCAAAATTTTCGCTCTTTATAAATTTTTTTAAACCAGTTTTTTAGCTTTTCATTAGCTTTGAAATAAATTTCCCATAAAAAAAAACTACTAGTGCAGCAGACTGGAGTCGAGTGAATTTTATTTTCTCATTTTTTCAAATTATATTTTAGGACTTTTTATTAATTTTAAAACAAAATTCTAGTAAGAAGTTAAAAATAAAATAAAAACATTTGTCTTATAGTGATTTATTTGCAGGATTGATTTTATTTATTTATGACGTTTGAACATTTTTGAACACATTTTTTCCAATAAACATCAGTCTATAGATATTGTGTATATTTTCTGAATATCCAGATTTTATTTTAATGCGAAACCATTAAAATATATAATAAATAAATAATAAAAATTTAAAGTTTAGTGTAGGGAAAAAAAAAAAGATAAATATACTAACCTATCTGATGAGTTAAACGTAGCATAATCACGAAATTATATACGTACTTCCAACAAAAAGACCCTCTTCCCAATGGATTTTTAAATAGGATTTATGTCTGAGTTTGCATGTTTCCAAGAATTAAACTCACTATCATCAACTTCATGTCCGCCTTCACTATTTATCTCAAATCAGGACCCAATCTCTAGTGCGGCTAACAAAAGTATTAATTTTAAAAATGCGAGGTTGACATGCTTGGGATTCATATAATTGCCTTTTAGGCACTAAGATCAATATAATCGTCTATTTCTGGGCATGTATAATATAATTTCTCAAAATGTGTCGAGTAAGGGCTTATATGATATTTTTCAAGATTTTCCCGCTCAGTAACGGCTGTTTTTCGAATAGACGATGTTATACCCACTATTCACAACCAAGTATAGCAAAAACGTATATGAAATACCAGTATAGACCGCTTTAAAAAGTACAATGACTAAGCTCCTAATTAAAGAGAAGGAATTTCTTTCTCTAGAGAGAGTAAAATATATAAAGTGGTTAATGAGTCATTTGTATAGCGGAATTTTATTGTAAGGTAGCGTCTTTTGGTTAATGAATCATACTAAATATTTTGAGTTATAATTTTAATACTTGACAGCTATTTCAAAAGATGTGAGTTTATTGTTTGAGAATGAATTTGATTCTAAGCAAGATAAAAGAAGCTCAATTTTGCAAATCAATTATAATCGTTTGACTCATTGGGGATTGGAATACCCAATTTCGAGAAAAGTGAACCATTATAATGCTGTAGTTTGAAAAGCTAACGATGTTGCTTTGTGCCATGAGTGTTTGGAGGACTAGCCCATTCGTTTCCAGTAGACTAAAAAGGCCATTTTTATTTGCCAGTATTTAAGCTAAATGGCTTCACATTTGAGAAAATTTGTCATTTTATTGGTATATTTATTTAAATATCAAATAAACTGATTTAAAATTTAGCAAATTGTAGTACGTTTAACACTCTGAATGTCAACCAGTTATATAAGTGTGAAAGAGGAATTACACCACATTAAATTTAGTCCGTTAGACCGAGCCTCCTTGCATAGTTACCAGAAACTGAAAAAAAGACAATATTGGGGTTTGGACAACTGTTTTAGTTGATACAATCAATTTTTTTCGATAACACTTATCTTCAAATCTCAATTACCACGGAAAAAAAGAGTCGTCAGTTTCCCACCATTTTTAACTGCCCGATTTTTCTACCCTAAACATTTTTATATCTCAAACAAACAGCTATTTTAGATAATTTGAAAGTTAAAGTTCATCTTAATTAATTCAAAACAACTCCCTTGAATTAAATCCTCCTTTCGTATGCAAATATGGCGCATAATTTTGGCTCGTTAATTCCAAGCTCAAAGAACTATATTTCACAAAAACTTAAATATTTACATAATAATCAAACTTCTGGGGGATCACTACAATACAGCGTTTTCATAACCTCAATCCCTGTCATTGATGAATTTATTTTCAGTCTTTATTTATCCGGCCATTCAAGTAATTAATTTTAATAAGACAAAATTCATTTGATGGTGTTTATTTTTATTTATATAGCTTTCTTTGCTATTTATCATTTTATTAAATATTTTTTGTCTTTAAATACATCAGCCAATTCCATATTCAGCAAAATTCAAACTGAGGACAAATGGTATTCACAGGATGATCTACTTCTCTCATACATAATTAATCAGATACAGCTGATAAAATCTTTAGAGAGTTATTTACACAATCCACAATATTTTTTGGATCAAGCAAATATATTTTCTTTACCTACCGCTATAAAATGTCAAGTTATAGAAATGTAAGTTCGATTCTAATCTTTATGCAGTATCACTTACTTTTTTTCGGCCATTTTTTTCAGGTATTATACTTTTGACGAGCCAGTGATAAGAGAGCTATTGAATTATCACTTGCGTTCCCGAACTAAGAAAAGATTATCAGAAATTAGCAATAAAACAGGGATATTGCTACCAAGTCTACAAAGACAATTCGATAACTGCCGTAGAATTTTAAAATTTGTTGAGAGTGAGGGGACCAGCGGGATATTGAAGAAGTTGATAGAAAAATTTCAACTCCCAAAAGTTTTGTCTGAACAATACCTTAGCGTGGCATTCATATGTATAAATAGAATCGATACTGGGAAGAAAATTCTTTCATCTTACAAATTTTCTGATTTTGATTATTGTTCCCAGATAATAGTAGATTATTTCACAGTAATGAACTTCAATTTAAAATATGTTTCTAGCACTGAAAAGTCTCATATTCAAAGCGCTACTCCTCGTATTAAAGCCCAAAATTTGATTAAAAAATTCGAGAATGTTGATAACCCTGAACAAGATAAAGGCGAAGGGATCTCCGAAAGTAAAAATTTGGAATTTTATGTCATTTCTTCAGGAGATTCTTCTAAAAATCAAGAATTTGTTCCTAAAACTAATACATTATCTGAAAAGACCGTCGTTAATATTGCAAACACTGTAGTAGATGATGCGGAAGGGAGTCTTGATGATTTATTTAACGACAGAATGATCTCTATTGCTAAAAAATTAGTTATTAAACTAGTTGAGGAAAAAGATTCCTTTGACAAATTTTCAAAGCAGGTTTTTGCAGTAATTAACAAGCAACAAACAAACGATTCCGATGACGTAGCCAACACAAGCAATGGAAACAGCGGGCCCGCAGTATTTGGAATGCAAATTGAGATAAATAAATTATGGAATATTAAGGAGAGGTTTGGCTTATCTTCTGGATATAAGATCGGAGTTAGCTCATCTCCCACCTCTGCAAATTCATCGACTAACAACCCAGTTTCAGATCCTTCTAATCAAAAAAATTCTTTGTTGGAGTCTAAATCTAAACAGAACGTGAGATCTCTTTTAAAGTCACAAGCAATAATCCAAAACAAGGCGCCAGATACTGCTGACGCCTCAGAAAATTTAAAATCATTAAAGGAGAATGGTCTATCTTATGTAATTCCTTATCCTGATGAATCCAAATTTTTTCCAGATTCAGCCGACGAGAAAAACTTTTTAAGGTCTTTTTCTACACCCAGCCTCGTATCTAACAAAGGCGTGAATATCGAAGATCCCAATTCAAATGAATTAGATGTTTCTTCAGATATTCATTTTGATCCCAAGGAAAGGAGAAGATATTCCATTGGCCAAGTTAACATTGAACCTAATGCTAAAAAGGATGTAGATAAAAAGTCCAATTCATCCCAAAACCTAAAGAAGATTAAAACTGGCTCTTCGCCAGAATCTAAGAAAAAACACCCCAATGTTCAGGTAGGCAGTTCAGACTCGTTTTTAGACCCTGAAAACCTCAAGGCATCTCAAAACGAACAGATTTCCCCCAAAATTACAAATTCTACACAGCCCTCCCAGCTCTCTTCGAACCAAGCACGTGGATCAAATCGCCCTGGATTCGTGCTCGTTAAAACATCGACATTTTCTGGATCTGCCGTATGGACTAGAACATCTCTATCACAACCCCAACTCAGGTTTATCATAAGACACATGCTACAGGCAGTTATATTGCTTGGAAATTGGAAGAGCAGGCGTAGTTTTTTCGTGCATATAGTCGACAAAGTCCTCGGTTATTTAGTATCTATTGGGTGCAGCCGGGATGATTTTATCTACATTGTGGATATTTGCATTAACGTTTGTAGTATCAACAGCGATGACGATTATGAATATGGTATTGATGAAATCTTGGATACTGTTGATTTTGCGGGGGTCGATTTTTCTAATAACCCAAACGAATTTGGCCTCATCTTTGGAGGAATTAAATTAATAATAGCAAAAATGTATAAATAAAAGTTTCCTTAATTTATAAATTATTCAGACCGAATAATTTATATTTCCTGTACTTAATAATAACTAATAAGATCGAATAAACAAAATATTTTGCGAGAAACTGGAAGAAAAAAAAAAGAGTGGTATCTTTATGTCAATATTTGGGAAGAAAGCGTGAAGTATAAAGAAGTAAAGGGTAGTAGGTAAACAAGCAATAAAAATAAAAGAAATGTGTTTTTTTTATGAATAATAAGTGAAAGGCTGCTATGAGTATTAATTCAAGAAAAAAACATTATACAACAGCGTATTGGTCAGGGACGGCAATGGTGGAAATGGAGTAATCCACATCATCATCATTACAAGTAGCTCCTAACACCTTAACTTGGCAATATGTTGTAGTTGAAACAAAGTTAACTGAAACAGGGAAAAAGACGTCTGGATTATCGGATCTTATTTGGAAATACAAACTTCCACTTCTTGAAGAGGCGTTGATAATGGGAATTTGCCACTCCAAGTTTCCACTTGACCGATTTGTTTCATAAGAACCATCAATTTCGCCAATAATAGGCTTAGACCCTTGACTAAATTTTTTAAAAAAAGGTTATATATCAAGTTATATTGTTATTTATTGAATATCTTACGGCATAGGAATAGATATAACAACATCGTGTAGATCCATGTGAGCAACGTTGAGCTCGTACTCGATACTCACTTCACAGTTGCCATCACCAGTAGGGGAAGGCCAGCAATTGACTATTGGTATAGTTTAAAAAAAATATAAAATAAAAAACTGAAAAAAAAAGAGATAATTTGACAAAAATGGGTTAAATATTCTTACTATTAAGAGGAACAGAATCTTCTGATTGACCAACATATCTCCATTTCAAAACCCCTACAGGTTGATTGATAGGGAAAGTGCGAGAGGGATTTTTAAGAGCAAGAAGTCCATTTTCATTGAACTGTCTTTTATCGATGTTAGGGTGAGTCTAAATATATTTAATAAATGTAAATCTAAAGGTCAGAATAATCAGGCAGAAATTGGAATACCTTGTATTGGGTAGAATCGTCGTGCAAGCATAAGACCCGGACACTAGTTCCAGATTTATCTTCCTCTGAAAGAACAAGTGAAAGGTCACCTTTAACTTCCATCATTTCAAGGCCACCATCACGGTTGACAATGGCAGAAATGTGTTCTTCGATTGAGATGTGGACACTACAAGTTCGAAAAGTAAAAAAGTTTTAACAAGGAAATCTACAGATTAAGTATAAAGGGAAATTAATTAAATTTTTTGAATAGAAACCTTTTTTGATCAACTTTAGGAAGTGAAGAACCAGCAATAGAAGAGGCTTGAAGTTGTTCTTGGATTTCATTAACATCATCATTGAAATCTACTAAAATGTCAGCAGCCTTAGGTTTACGACCTAATTTCATACCACGTGTTGCGGGTTCAGAAACAGAGCTATGTAAAAAAAAACAAAGTAAAAAAAGTGAAAGCAAATAAAAAAGTGAGATTGAAGTGAATTACGGTTTTGGTTTGTAACTCTGAGAAGAGATAAGGGATTCCTGTTCATTATATTGAGAGCTGTCTCTAATGACATACGATCCTCCGTAGCTGTTGTTTTCGCCAAAAGATGGAGCGGGATTTCCAGATTTACCGTTTTTGGAAGCCATTTTACGCTGCATATCGAACATCTTGGCCTTACGCTTAAGATCCAATTTGGCTTCTTTTTCTTTGTTCTAGGAATAAATAAAGGTGTGATAAGAGTGTTTTGGGGTAAAGAAAAGAAATAAAGAGCACATACTCTATCGATGATGTCTTGAACTTTTTCTTTAAGACTGTCCATTTCAAGTATGGTTTTCAAATTAGCCAAATCTATGTTCTCGCGATATCCGAGAGACACGATTTCATCGAAAGCGTTTAAAAGAAGAAAAGCGTTGTCGATGATTTCATCTTGAGTAATGTATTTGGTGACTTCAGGGATAGCACGGGCTATTAATTGAAGTGTATCCATGTCTTGAACAATATTGCTGTTTTTTGTGGTTATCAGGACAGCGTACATATCGTCACTTAGGGGTTGGAAGACATATCTAACGGCATCAGTCTCTACTGAAGTATGTTGTTGACCTTCTACTATGAGTTTAGGGAAAGAAGAAAGGAGCCCTTCGATGTGGCCTCTAGTCATACCAAGGGTTTGGCGGGATACAAGAGCTATTGGAGAATATATATATTTATAGAGATTTTTGGAAAAATCAAAAAATAAATTTTAAATGAAGGAATTCAAAACAGAAAAAAACTTTAACTTACGCTTTCCCGTTTTGGTACATACTGAAGTAGCTAAGATAACCTGGTTTTGGGAAAATGATGATAAGAATGGGAAGCCAAAATCAAAAAAGAAGAGAAGAGAAAAACAATTACCATTTTCGTTGAAAATATACTTTTTGAAAGAGGAACTTACAGCAAAAAGATGAATAAAAAAATAAAGGAAAATATGATTATCCTAATACGATTAAACGAAAAAGATGCAAAAAATGAAATGAGTGATTTGGATATCAATAAGTTCTGAGAAGATTGCGGAATTCCCCCAGCTAAACGAGAAATATACTCACAGTATAGATATTCAAGTGTTTGAGATCTGGAGATAACTAAGAGTTTTTTTTTTGGCTATGATTCTCAGCCTAACTGCAGCATCTTTGGATATTTAGTTTAAGGCCATACATCCAATTACTATAGACCTGATACTTTGGCACTTGTATAAACATCCATTAAAAATCCGCATTGGAGCTTGAACTTCTGTAAATCGCCAATTAAATCGCATTAAATGTCGTCGAGTTTGTGAAGTGACTGAAATATATTGGATTAAAACCATAAAAGTATCCAGTAATATATAGAAATATACCTGCATTTGATTCGCCAAATTGAAATTTAGACAGCCAGTTTTTCCTATGTTGCCATTAAATCAACACTAGCTATTTGTGTTAAAATATAAAAATCAATACCCAATAAACTGTCTGAAAAATGACTATTCAATCCTTTAAATCGTTATTTTAGCCGTTTTAAGCTTCCGATACAAAAGAGCCAGCAATCTTTAAGCACAAATTCAATACTGTATAAATATAACTTTAAAAGTATTTACCATAGCACCGAAATAGAAAACTACTAAATAGTGCAAATATAAAAGCTGAATAGCCCAAAGCCCTGAAAGGGACAATTCATTCCGTTTATTAAAATACCCACTCAGTGCAGAATTTATGAAAATAGAATTACACTTTCAGTCAATAGAAAAATAAATTTTCGTTTTTCTTCCTGTAATTAAATTAGAAATTTCACCACCAAATATTAAGAGCCAAAATTCACCGAAGGGACTCTATATTTTAAGGGCCATGTAAAGAGTTAGCTGCTCCTTGATCTATTTAGCTCAATCATAATTTTCAAATAATTATATACTTTGGTTTTACATAGGATAAATTTAAATACCATTGACCAAATTGGTTTTTATTAGTGGATCCCAAGCATTCGCGTAAAGTTTATTTAGAACTCTTAGACTAAATATCATTCTTTTTGCGCCAATTTCTTCACTATGAGTGCTGATAAATAAGGATTTCTTTAACTGAAAACCCCCCGAAATTTTCCTCAAAATAAAAAAGATCTGGACATTTTTAACTCAAAATCATCCCTTATTTTCCTGTTTAATCTTTTATTCTAATATTCATTTGGAAATCTGCTTATTATTGACTAACAAGGTTTCGCGAGCAAGTTTCAATTGAAAAATTCAAGCTGGATAGACTTATTTTTGACAATTTATTATGGATATTTAATAATATTCTTTATGAGATAAATGCCACAATTTTCAAAAGGTAAATGAAAAAATGCATATTTTTTGGACAAAATTCCTGGATTTTTTTTATAACCTTGAGAATTTCTCACTAACAAAAAAAAAACTAAAATATTTACCTTTAACATAATTTTATCTCTATTTATATGGTTTTATAGAAACTAAAATCTATCTAATACAAGCTAGGCTCAGTTTATGCCATATGTTTAAATTTTCCCCTAAAGAAAATTTCCGTTTTTTTCTCTATTCAATTCTCGGGGGTATATAATAATCCTCATATAAAAACTTGCGCTTAAAGCCGAGGATTATCCATCACATTACAGAAAGTATCGTGAATTATTGTAAAATTATTTAAATTTATGGAAAGCTGCAATAAATTCATTAGATATGGGTTTAGAAAATGTTGAATAGAAATATCTGAAACATATAATGCACCATTCATTAATATTGATTATAAAAAAGCTACACTGTAGAATATCTTTTCAAAAAAAAAAAAGATCACATCAATCAAATTTCATATATATTTTTTGATTTACTGAGTACATTTTTTATATTTAAAAGCTTTTTTTGTTTTAACTAAAGATTGTAAATTTTTATTTATTTTTTCCGGAATTTAACTAGTCGGTATATCGTCAGATTAAATCATTTTTGCTCTAAAGGATTTTTTTATATAAATAGAAAATTTAGGAAAAGAATTCTTTTTATTCTTTTATGGGAAATTTATTTTAAAGTTAATTTTTTTTGAAAAAATCTATTCTATACCTGCTCATTTATATTATTATTGTATTATCCAGACAATTTGTAAAAATATGCTCTCATTATAATTTCAGTGCATAGTTTTAGATATTAAAAGTGTTTATCCCTCTTCTAGGTTGGTGGTACGAAAATATCACTTATTTATAGGCCAAGACAAACATTTATAACTGGGCGTTTTTTATATTATTCCTAATAAAAAAATTTTTAAATTAAACTTGCAGGAATTATTCATTGTCTTGGGCATATAAAGGGCTAATTATTCGAAATCAAAACTTGCTCATAATTCACAAGATATTATCGAGTATAAAAAGATATAATCGTGTAAATAATTTTATTATAAGGTTTATCGATACTAATCGAACCTTTTTTTTTAAAAAAAAAAAAGTAAATGAAAAAAAAAATACATGGATCATTGAAAAGAAAAAATAATGAAAATTAAAATATAAAACGACTTTTATGCGGCCGACTCTTGTTTTTCCGCTTCAGGAACAACTTCTAAATCCATCTGATCATCATTGTTTGCTGGTTCTTTGGGATCATCTAGAGTTACAGGTTCAACTTTTTCATACATCAATTCTAAGCTGTGTGCCAATTTAGCGTTAGCTATACGACGGTTCTTCTCCGCTTCTAGCTGTCCATAAAGTAGAATTAAAGCTCTTTCGTTGTTTTCTGGAGTACCAGTAATGGTAAACAATCTATCAGCTCCTTCTTCTCCATCAGTAGACTTGGCGATAGCTATTCTGGATTTAGATAGCTTTCTTATCTCTGTTATTCTAGTTCCTGCCTTACCAATTATACAACCAACCATATCTCCAGGGATTATCAACTCTTGGGTTTGTATCCCAGGTCCTGGAACATAATCAAAAACATGGCTATGAGATAAAGAGTACGATCTTATTCTCATTTCTGCCTTGTTACATTCTTCTTCCAATTTGTTGTTTGGTTGAGTGGTGGCGTCAGGGAAGCCAGAGGCATCATTAAACCCAAAACCCGACGATCCCTGTATAGAAAAAGATGGATTGATAAAATCATTCGTGCGATTCACGGTAGATGCTGAAATAGTATGAGATCTCTGGCGAGAGAAACCAGGTGGGAATGTGGTGCTGTAAGCTGGGAAAGGCAATGATCCATTTTGATGTGCCGTTGCAGAAACTGGATAATTGGATAGATGTGTGGAGTCGTATGATATTGATGGAGTACGAGATGAAGGATTATATAAAATTGCTCCGATTCCACGATCAGCATCTTCAATTAAACTCTTTCCTACTTCAGAGATCGCTATTTTTATTCCATGGGCATCTCCGTGTATTTCGATAACACGTTCAGTGGAACCAGGGAGCATCTCCTTTGTGGCTATAAGCTTAGTGTTAGACATATCCTGTATAGCCTTGATTTTTAGACCCTGTTTTCCTATTACAGACCCCATTAAGCTATGGCATACCAGTATTCTGACAACAACTGGGTCAGAGCTTTTGTCGTGACGATTTTCCTCATCATTAATGTGTTCTAAATAATCGATATTATGAGATCCTGTTAAAGACTCTGCCATAAACTCAAAAGCTAAGGCTACCTGCTCCAAGGTTCCTGAAATAGATAATACTCTTTCGTAAACACCAGGGAAAACCTTGGATATTCCTGCTTTAGCCTTAGATATCTCTCTAAGCTCTGAAACGTTTTTCCCACCTTTGCCAATTATTATCCCCGCTTCTCTGGTAGATACCAAGGAGCGAATGGTCAAGTGGGTATTGTTTATATCGGACTCAGAGTGGCCTAGTCCCACATTCCCAATACTCTTGTTCATAAAAGGAACTTCACCGTCCATATTGTTGAACGAAAAGTTTTCCTTCTTTTGGAACGCACCAAAGTTATAGTTGGATAACTGGTCGGTGTTTGAATCGTGAGTGGCATCAGTTTCAAGATCAACAGCCTGATCCCCGAAACTACTTGGGAACATCATGATGAGTTAATATCAGTTATTATCTTTTTTTAAGGGTTATTTGGGATACAAGAGTTTCAAACTCTGTTTAAAAATGTGAAAGCTCTTTTCTTTGATTATTTTTGAATAAAAGACTTTTTCTGTCTAAAGGAAACTACTGTTTTGGGTTTGATGACTTGTGGTTATGGAATTTTGGGGAGTGGTAAAATCTAATGTTACAAGGATTGATGTAGTATTGCTTATTTAGAAACTACTTGAGGAGGTGGAGTAGGAGAGGTACAATTATGGTTATTTATGTGCACAGGGTGGAGAAGAAAGATAGAAAGAAAGAAATAGGTGTGTGAAAATAGAAATATCTAACGTGTATTTAGAGGAGGACTTTTTTCGATAATATTTTGATGAAAAAACATGCAAGTATTTATATATGTACTAAAGCAAGGTAAAATGACACTATTCCCATACTAGTCAAGCAACAGTAGAAAGCTGCACTGAATATACATTGAGACCAGTCAAATCCCTGCTGATATGATCCTGTTCTTATGAAATACAAACAAACAATGATGCGATTAATAATCAAAGACAACAAAGTGCGTAATAAATACAGTGTACACACCCATTAAATGTCTACCCATGACCGGACATATTTTTTTCGCTATTTGATGAACTATGGCTAAAATACAGCGAATGGATTGGGCTTTGCTTCAGCGGGGCCCAGACAAGGATCAAATCAACCCTCAGCATTGTTTTTTTTTCTTCCCAGTGCTAACTCAAAACCAATTTGAACTAATCGCAGTATAAAATTAATCCCGGGTATCCACTAGCTATTGTTTAAACTCAAACACAAATAAATGCAACTCTCTTTGTAAATCCTTAAATCTTCACTACTTCAATTGTCTAGATGTTTATGATTTCTTTCTGCTATTGTTCTCGACTGCCTCTCACGGCATTATACTCAGTCTTCACATTGGCTTTATTCACCATTTCCCTGTGATACCCATTGGCAGCTTTTAAAATGATTGACTCTGCATACCTTGGGCTTGCCGCCTCCTATTTCCTTGGGGTGTCTAGGTAACTATAAGAAAAGTAACTCTTGCTGCGCTTTTTTTACGTAATGAAAATCGCTAAGCTAACATTGATTTCCCGTCAATAAAGGTTCTATATTCCATCACAACATGCATTACACCTTTATTCCTACAAACAATAACGCAGACCATCAATAAATAGACCTTTTTAGTGCATTATACTTGTATATTTGGCCACCATAATTGGACTGGGAATAAACCATCCTGAATTTAAAATTTGAAGCAATCCGAAAATATACTAATCATTCTTTTCAAAACAAGATCTCAAGGTCTTAATTAGGCAAACTATTTTTCCAGTTTATTATAGTTTTAGGTAATTGTATTGGACTTCCCGTGTTTCTTGATATAAAATAAAACCATCGGTAAAATCAAATATGATTGTTTATTACCCAAACTTTGTCAAAGTATTTTTGTATATGAGCTGGACTTCGATTCCATGAATTCTCTCAAAAGCAAAACTGAAAAGCCCTTTGCATTTATCTGATAATCCGGAATTTCGGGCTTTAGAGATAAACACAGAATGTGTGTTTAGTGGGGCTAAAAATGTTTTATTACTAGTTTTGAAAGTACCTTCTGATAATATTTTTATGTTTGGCAGTAAGGGACTGTGCAAATATACGAATTAGAGTATATATAGCAAAACACTGGCCATATCTTTAAACACTCGAGATTTTTATTAGCTGTTATTAGAACAAAAAATGCTTTTGTTTTATAGGTTATATACTTGGAAGAGATCGTTTGATTGAATTGATACATTTCAGGTTGATTAAAATCAGTGAGAAAGATTATGGCACCAAGTATACTTCAGAAACTGGAATATTTTATCAGATAAAGAATCTCGAAACCCCCATGGCTAAAAAGAAAATAAATTCACATTCCCAAATAACCATTGTTATCTCTTTATTCTTCCATATTGCATATCTAAAAAGATAAATGTACATAAACAACCAAATTTACAACCACAATCAGAATCATTGTTATATAAACTGACATCCTATCTTTTTTAACATATTTTTCGCAAAGTATAAACCACGCTCAAACTTTACAATTTAATCAAACTCCATTTTTAGATTATAGTAGAGGGACTTGGTTTTTTTCATTGTTATGAGTTTGGGTTTTTTGGGTTTTGTGTGGTAATGCCAAGTCAAGTGATTTACAGCACTGAATAACTTATTTTTTTGCATCTTTTAGCTTTTAAAATGAGGCTTTTTTTGGGTAAATGTCGTTTGATTTTCTTTTTTCGATCTTCAGGAAAATTATACTAATGAAATCTAATACAGAATATGGAAACTCCTTTTTAGCTTTTTTAAAAAACGGCAAATCATATCGTGGCTTTTATTGGTTTCGGTTTAACTACACCATACACTACTAATATTATATCTGTTTAGGTTCATAAAAACCAAGGGTACAAAATTTGGAAAAAAAATTTTTTTTATAATAAACCGATCTGATTTAATGCTATTGCAAATACTTGAGCTTAACGTATAATACATACAGATGAAAAATAAAATAAAAATAGTGCGGTTTCATTAACGGAAGTGCAGTAATTTCGGGTCCCAAAAGGGTGAATAGTCCGATTATGAAATTATTCATAACAATTTTAGAAAATTTTACAAATAAAGCATTAATATTTTGTATTTGAATACTCGAAAACTTTGATCTAGTTTTGTAGTATATGTATATACTCGATAAATTTTGGTTAAATAAATACTCAAAGTTTCAAATTTTACCTGGAAAAAATATAGGCGCGTACGTTTCAATATCAGTTGATTTCGTAGCGGATTTTTAAACTTTAAAAATTCATGAATACTCCATTCACACTTAGCCTTCTTGAAACTTGGGATTATTCTAGTTTTTTTCTAGATCTTTTTGGCTTCCATAATTGGAAGCCGTGACCACTGCAATGAAAAGGGCTTATTATGAATCAAATTTCCCAGATAGCACAAATACAACAATATCCTCTATTTTGAATCGTCCATTATCGAGGTATGGTGTGAGGTACTCTTAAATTAGTATACTAGTTTGATAATACGTATAAATGGTCCTTTTGTGCTTATTTTTTCTTTAAAAAATACAATTCCTCGTGATTTGAGAATAGTTATCTTGTAAAAATATAAAAAATATAATTGATAGGTGTATAATACTTCCCCTCTACACAAAAGTTTTTTTAAAGTGTCGCCAAAAAATGTATATTCTTACGGAAAAAAAATTCCCCATATTCCTTCATTTCTCTCCTAAAAATCTTCACAACTCATGGGCATTGTTTAACAAGATTAAAACTTGGATATATTTTTTTAAATATATATATATCAGAGCTGTTTTATTAATTCGGAATGATTCAAGCCATTAAACGGGATAAGAATATGTTTAAAATTCCTTCAAATTTTCACTATTTGCGCCACAAGGTCTAATACAGCTTAAAAGTTAAATTAGGCTAATTCGAAGCAAGCTCATAAAATATTAAATTCTAAAGAATATGTGTCTATAAATTATCTAAAGTATAGTGAAATAAAAAATTCTGGATTCAAGGGAAAGGTTAATCACGAAGATGGGATATATAACTATATGTGGAACGAATATACTTCTTGACTTCTTCAAGAGCCCGTTTTTATAATGGGAGCACCTTTCTGACTATGGCAAACCCTTGATCATTTACGAATTCGTTACAACAAAGATTGGGTTGATAGGTCCCAAATTTTGGAGAAAAAACCTTGCCGCAATTAATTACCCTTGGTATTTTGATGCTTATTAAGGACGAATCCCTATCCAAATTTACAAGAGTCATTTAGCGATTAACAACCAAAACCCTTATCCTCGTACTTGGACCTATTCGAATCAATGAGAATTGGATCCAACTATTGTGGATAGAAAAAACATGATCTTGGTTTTCATTTAGGTCCAAATATAATGAATTATCGGATCTGGTCTCGACGCTTAAGAGCGAGCAGAATTATACATTGCAAGATTTGTTATATTGGTAACCTTTAATGATTCTGCCGTGTAATAAAATCCCGTAATGAAAATGATGCTAAAAATATTTACAAACTCTTCATCAAATTTGAAAAAAAAAAAAAAAAATGATAACCTAAAGATAGTAAGGATAGCTTTCTGGTCAAGTCTTAACAACAAAATACATAACACGCACTAGCAATTTATGGAAGTCAGTATCATTATTCCAAATTGAAACGTAGCCTCAAATTGAAATTTTCATTGAAATCGAACGAGTGCTAACACAAGCTTTCCGAATCTATTGTAATCACATCTATTCACATTGACAGTCATTGCTGATATATGCCTTTTCAAAATACAAATGCCAGAACTTCTCGAGTAAGCTCAGTTTTACACCCTCAATGCGGAATAAATGTGATTAAATGTCAAAGTAAATAAAAGGTAAATAATCCTTTCAAAGACCTATAAATTGTATTATAGCTTATAGAGTAATTAAAACTATCAAGATGAAGGGTGGTTTTTGCGCTATTAAAATTTCATACGGATGAATTAGTAAAAATAGAAAGTTAAAGATATGGCTAATCTTTATTGAAAGTTCAAAATAACAAAATTCACTTTACAAAAAAGTAAAAAATATCCGACAATTACGGATGATGCAAATTCAGGCAGAGACCGAAATGAAAGATATACTTTAGTTTGAAGAATTAGACCATTCAACTTTTAGAATCAAATTGTCAAAACCGTAACCGTTGAGTTTATCAAGAGCCTTCTGGGCACTTGATTTTTCATAGTAGCTGACAAAAGAGTAACCTTTGCACTGACCAGTTTGCCAGTCCTTAGCCAAGAATACTCTGGAAACAGAACCGAAAGGTTTGCATAAAGCTTGAACGTCGGTTTCTTTGGTATCTTCAGATAAATTGGTGATTCTGATTGTTGGAAGATCGTCGCGCTTATCTCTTGGGGAATCGGTAGTTTGAGACTTATTACCGTTTCTGAGATGGGGTGGAACATAGTTACTGTTTTTGGAACCACCTACCGATGATGCAGATGAAACCTTGGGTGAGGCAGCGGCATCATCAGGTGATTTAGCAGACAGTGAAATATCTTCAAGGGACTCAAGTGTGCTCTTGTATGGACATTTTGAAGTGAAATGTCTTCCTTTGCAAAGTCTGCAAGTGATTGTCTTGCTCTTTGATGGATCATTTTTGGGATTTAAAGGATCATCCTCTTCTTCTTCTGCTTTGGAACCGGTTCCCCACTGGGACAATTTCAAGAACACTTGTTCACCAACATTTGTAGTGCTAATGTTGGGGCCAGGAGGATTTCCAGCCTCTTGACCAAATTTAGCCCATTTCTTTCGTTCGGCAACTGATCTTAATACTCTTTCTTTAACCACTTGGGTTCGGATACGTTTGGTTATCTTGACCTTTTTTCCATCCTCATTGATCCTGTATTCGACAACAGTTTTAATTCCATTTTCATCGGATATTACTTGGGGAAAGTTAAGAACTTGATCTGTAGCTTCATCTGCCCAACTTGTTCCATTCATTTTATATTCTTATTTATTTTTAAAGATTGGTTTTTATGAAAGGTATCGTGTATCGCAGAAAAATGCAGGAAAATAAATATTAGTTTAGATCTTTCGAATAAAGCGGTTTCTCAAAACTGATTTCCTTTCTGATATTAAATCTGAATAACGAAATTAGAGATGATCGAAAGTGATTTCAAGTTTTTATGTTTCCTCTAAATCTCGAAATTCCTTGGAAATATATAAACTAGAAATCAAAAGAAAAGGCTAATGTAATAACAATGTATAGAGCCAATCCACTCATACCAATCCGTCAGAAAATAGAAGATATTTCAGCCAAATTCTGACTAATTGAATCACGGTATATAAGGCTTAAAAGTGGCTATTAACCAATTGAGCTATGAAATGGAAGGGAAAATATATTTCTGGCCAATAAATTGATTTATACACAATCCTTTTATTTATTTCCAGAATAAAAATTTTTTCTACTCAATTTACCAAACTAATCTCCAATACTTGCTTTCTTTGATAATTAATCCTTCTTAGTCATAATTTCAGCTTGTCTATTTGAGCATATTATCCATAAATTAATACTATTACTATCAATTACCCAATAAATGAATACCTACTTATGTCCAAGCAAAAATATTGGGAAATTACTGAATATCATTTTTTTATGCTTGAAAATTGGATGTTGTTCATAATTAACCAATAGAACTAAAAAGCAATCCATCTTTAGTGCTTGATGAAATGCTTTGACCAGTTAAAAGTATTTACTGAATTTCAAATTGAATTCTAGCATGCCATTTGTTGCTGACCCCATAGAAACCCCACGATTTCCAATAAATCCTTAATTTAAGATCCATTGGCTAATCAAATTATATACCTAACCTAAAACTTTCATTTCGCAGATATTCTGACTAATTAAACTACCTAAAGCCAAAATCAAACATTTATCAACTATACCATAAACCCGGTCAAAAGTAATAAATCGAAACTACTGTGGAAAAAAAAAAGAATGTTGGATTTGATCTCTTTAGAACAGGCAGAAAAAAAAAAAGGAACTCCAGTTTGGTCAAAAATTAGATCAAATTTTATTGCATGTCTGTTTTTGGGAAGATTATATTTACTGTCAAATAGAAAATGACATATTTCACAAATGTGATCTCAATGTAATCTTAGGGTTTGAATGGGTCGGATAATATCATTTTATTTTTATAAGTATCAATATTTACCGTAAATATTCTTGACATTAGAATGTATTCTCTATAACCAATTTAGCATTTGTTAATTTGTTATATATAAAATTTGATCATCTATACCCTAAGAATTATTCGGCTAATAGTACTTTCATCTATTGATTTTTAGTTATTGGAAGCAGATATCGAAATTGAAAATTTTTATTTTAACACAACCCTATAAACACCTTTCTTTTAGTAGAAAAGAAACCCAACTAAGTTTTATGCGTGTGAATAGACACGCTATCAATTATTGAACTTTTTTAATAAAATAAAATCATTTTAATATAATTGATATTCTTTGCAAAGTAAGAAAAGTATAGTCATTTTAGGATATCAGAAATTTATTTATTCGGAAGCTGGTTGATAAAATTAACACCATTCTTTTTTTTATAACTATTTATTTTTTGCGATTTTCGTAATAGGCCCTGATTAATCGGATACAATATCGTCATGAAGATTAAAGTCTTTATTTAAATATATTATTATATTTTCATTCAAAACTTTACTGGGTACCATAAACGGGACTAATAATATTTTTCAAATTAAATCAAAATTTTACAATTCTGAATTTTATTATATCGAATACTTGTAAAATTCATCTTGAGCCAACGCTTGATGATCTCGGTTTCGACAAAAAACATAGGAAAATATGATAAAAAAATTGCTTTTTTTTTTCCTTTTTATGGGTTTTTTTATATGTCCTATAATAGTTTTCAAATTATTTTATGGGAATCTCTTTTTTAAAAAAAAGATGTGATTTTGAGGGATATTTTATTACTTTTAATTTTAAAATTTCAATGTCTGTTTCAAAAACGTTAAAAATATTTTATGGAAATAATTTTTTTTAAAATTTTATAAATATTTTCTAGCTAAAATATTGGTTAATTCGCTTTATTTTTTTCACACTAATACACCATTAAATTAAAAAATACAAAAAATAGGTATTTGGTTTTTTTTTTGGATTTTACCCAAAAAAAAAATATCAATTATTCAATATATATATGTAGATATATAAATCTCAAATTTCGCGTGATTCACGCTTATTTGTTTCCAACAGGATCGATAAAAGATATTCTTATATCTAAGATATTTTTTTTTTATATATTTTTTAAAAATTGAAAAAAAAAAAAAAAAAAAAACTGGTGGAAAAATAATACTCAGTATAATAAATTAAACGTCAATAAATTCAAAAAATATGATTTTTTTTTAGACATGAGTGGTATAAGAGATGAAGATTTATTTTTTATCTTTTTAAAATAAAATATGACAGTAAAAATTAAATATTAGTTATTTTATCCCCAATTCCAAACTTCATACATTAAAGATAAAAAATAAGCCGTGTTATCTTAATTATATTTCATTTTCAAATTTAAAATTCTGAAATTTCAATATTCTTAAACTTTGATTTATATCATAATTTATTTAAAAAAGTGTGGTGAATGAGATAAGTAATGATTTTAAACTTTCTTCAAAATTAAAATTTGTTTTTTTTATTTAAAAAATATAATAAAAAATATTTAATGATAATAATAATATAAATCTTGATATTGCTTATAATACGATACATTTAGTTAATGTGATTTTGAAAAAAAAAAAATCCTAAATTACACTTTCTAGTATTTTTAAATTATGATTATATATGCTTTTTTGGTCTAAATTTTTGATTATTATTACTGGATTCGAATAAAAAATTGATGCTTAATAAATTTCCAACTGAAATTATTTTATTATATGTATGGATTTCACTTATTTATGAAAAAATTTAGTCCTATTAATAAACTTTTAAATCGTTTTTTTGTAAAGATAAATCTAATATTACAAAAATTTGCCACTAATTTTTCTCTTTTTATGATTAATTTAAAATAAAATAAAAAATTTCCTCTATTTTTTCAAAATATATTTACAAAATGACTTATATATTTTTTAAATATTAATATTTTATTATAAAAAAGCATAATTTTATACAAAATAATCATATTTTACAAAAAAATATGATCACTTTCACTTAAAGTATTTGTATATTGTATGTATATATATAGTATAATACACTTTTTAAAATCTGATATAAATGTGAAAATCATATATTTATATCTTACCCATTAGATTTTCAAAATTTTGGTAAAAAAATATATTATTTAAAAGAATAGTTGCGTAGTAAAAAAACCATTATTTATATTTTCAACAAAAAATATATTATGAAAATAGAAGGGGCAATTTCCGAAGATTTTATAGTCCAAACATTATATATTTATATAAAATAGTCCTGTAAAATATAGATGATAAAAAAAAAGATACTAAGTAAAAAAAAAATGTTGATAAATAAAATATTCATTATCTCCATCAAATAGATACTCTTTTTAGATATTATTTAAATAGAATAGCCTATTGAAGATACTGTTTAAATGGGAAAAAATATCTTCAAAGTTTTGGTTTATAAATTAAAATCGATGGTTTTAATTCTTTATTTTAATTTTGAAATATACGAATGTATGAATATTTTTATGAGTAAACTGTTTAAAAATACAATAAAAATACTCTTTATACCAATTATCAACTCCAAATCATTTTTTTTTCTTACTCGTGATAATTTATAATTATCTTCTCTTTATTTTTAAAATTTAGCATTTGTATATTTTGTGTATCTTTATTTTGGATTTATGGTCATGTTTAAAATAAATTAAATTTTAATAATTTGATTCATTTATCAAAACATAGAACAAATTTCTGAAAAAAGTATTAGTATATTTATTTTGAAATATAATTTCATCGATTTGTTTAAATATTTAATATTTTTAAATGAGTAGCGCCAGTAGATCCATTCAAAAAAATATGTATACTCACTTTAAATTTCTTTTTGCATATTATATAAAACACAATATTATACTTTTGATATATATATTTGAATTATTATATTAGTTTTATTAAAAAAATATATATCTGTTTGTTAAAAATATATCTTATGATAATAACATAATAGAAAAGTGAATATTATTTAAAAAAATAAAAATAAAGTTTATCCAAAAATTTATTATTTATTTTTTCAGTAATAACGTTTTTTAATATTCTTTCATAAGGTTTAATTAAAGATGAAAAATATTATTCGCTATAATCTAATCAATTTAAATGATAATACTTATTTATAATAATTTAAAACTTTTTACCATTATTTTTTTTAATAAGCATTAATACTCCAATTAATATACCAATAATAAATATTAATAATAATATAATTTATAAATTTTCAAAAGATTTAAAACATGAATTTTTTTATTAAATACATTTTTTTTCTTGGCATAATACGCAAAAATTAATCTTATACCAATTATATACTAACGTTTAAAGATAGGATATATAACCTTTTCTTATAAAATAAACTTGTATAAAATTAGTTTCTATTTTATATTACGTGTATTTAATTGAGAAACTAACTTAACACTTTTAAAATTTTAAATCATAATTATTTTTCATTTTATTATGGAAAAATCGACCGAATAAATAATATATATTAACATTAATTGCATTTTCTACATATGGGATTCGTTTTATGATATACGCAGAGATGAAAAATAACATAAACTTATATTTATATCAGATAAAAAAATCAAAGCAATTATAATATATAGAATAATAATTTTTTTCTTTAATGATTTTTTTTACAATTTCTAGTTTATTTTATAATATTAAGAAATATTCTAAAGGGGAAATTTCACTTTGAATTTAATAGTATTAATGTAAATTTTTACTATATTTTTGAGCCCAATACATAAAAAAATACTATATATAATATTGGAAGGTTTTTAAAATATGATTTTTTAAACCAGATTATATTAGATTTGGGATTTTTAAAAAAATATCTTTTCAAATAATCATAAATATCATAAATAATAATAATATTTTTTTTATAGCGTTTAGTTTAAGTGGAAGAAGTTATTTGAAATCTGTCAAATAAACATAAAAGTATTTTATATCTTACTTTCGAAAACATAAAATGCGCTTTTGATTAAAATTTTATTGCCAAGTTTTTTCTCAAAAAAACTAATCAATGTAATATTAAATAAAATTATACAAGTTTTAATCTGATATAAAAAGTGATTAAATCTATATTTTTTTGATTTAAAATTGTTTTTGATTTTATAATTTACGGATGATTGTTAATTCTTTTATATTTTATTTCAATTATTTAGTTAAAATTAATTATTAGATATTTTATGTAAATATTTATTCATAATATTTTGTTTTTTCATTTATAGTTTATAAATCTTACAATTTTGATATTAATACATAAAAAAACAAGTAATTATTTAATCATATTTATTTAAACATAATTAAGTCTAGGTTTATTAAATATATATATATTTTTTTTGCTGAATTTAATTATCTTTAAAAATCCGTTTTAATAGAGTTTATTATTTATAACACAATAAGACCTTTTTGATTAAAAAATATGAAATTTTAATACTTTAAAAAACTGTTAGAAATACACACAGAATAAATAAATAAATAAATAATCACATTAGTTATAGTTATAGATTATTTTTTATCCCTGACTTTTTTTAAAAAAAAAGGAATAGCAACATATTCCCATTGAAATTAAATTATGATATTTTATTTTGAAAAAATATCTTTTTTGCTATTATCTTTCTTATTTTTGATCCTGTAATTTGATGTTATTTTTTAGAATACCCACTTTTTAAATTTTTCTTAGTTTTTTTTCGCCCATGAGGTATCATAGAAAAAATAAAATATTAAGTATAAATAATACATATTTATTAGAGTTAATATATATTATGAATTTTTAAGATCAAAAAACTCTAACAAGGGGTGGAGCTCTTTAAGACAGTTCAATTATTTGAGAGAAAAATTTAATTAAATTTTTAAAATGTGTGAATGAAAATAATTTCCTATTCCATATAAAAAAAATCTTTATATTTATATCATTTAATATAACAGAAGCTATAGAGTGAAAAAAATATTTTAAACCTCGAAATAATTATTTAAAACTTTTATAAGCCCAAAATTAATAATTTCAGTTTTATAATGGGTGCATATTAGATTTTATTTTTAAATTTAAAATTATTTTTATTTTATGAGAAAAAGAGTTTCAGTTATCAAAGAAAATTTAGTCACCCCCCCCCCAATATTTTATGTAATAAGCAAAAAAAATTTAATATAAGAGATTCAATCATTTTTGGTATATTATTAACATATTATTTGAATAAAAAATAAAAAATTAGATCTAATGCTTCGATATAGTTAAATTTCTAAATTTATATTATTTAAAATGTATCATAAAAAATAAAAATGGTGGTGTAAACAGATAACATTTGTATTTAGTTTTTAAAAATCTGTATTTATAAGCTTTTTTGTACTTTTAAAAAACCTCAGTACTGAAATATTTTGAAAGATATAACAATAATATTAATATTTTATAACTATATTCATCAATAATAGTTAAATGTAATATAAAAAAGAGCTATAAATAACAATTTATTAATTTGTTAATAAATTATTCTATTTTTATACCTACTGTAATTAATATTATAACCACAAAATACGGAGTTCGTGGATTCATTTTCATATTTTCTATAATATTTATAATTTCTTTGTATTAATTTTTTGAAAATTAATAGTTTTTGAAATTAAAGATCCGATTTTTTTAAAATAAGTATATTATAGATTATACTGTTATGAAAATTTAATAAATAAAAAATCCAGCTTCCCCACTTCAATATTTGCCACTCTAGGGGCTCCACAAATGCTGGGGATTGGTTAAATCATGTAGCTTTAATTATATCATTTTTTTTTTTTTTGAAAGCTGGGCTAAATAAATAAAAAAAATATATTTTAAAAAAGAAATTGTTGCTTTATTTTGTCAAACATGGACGAGTTTTTAATTTTAAATAAAAATTATTTAAACGGAAATATGCAGATTTTTTTAAAAGATTTTAGAAAAGACTCAAGTTAGATAATGTAGTTTATCGCATTGAACCAAGTAATTTGCACTTGAAAGAGTATAATTTATATCTCTTAATTCTAAAAAAACCATTAAAATTTATTTATCTGTGTTTGATTAGTGAGGCAATCAAAATTCATGCACCGAATTATCCCTTGATAACAAGTCTCTTTACTAGAGAAATCCTCTGATAAACAAAAAAAAAGAACAAAAAAAAAGAGAAATTTTATATCTTTAATTTACCAGAAAATACTATGTATACCTTTGATAAACTTTAAATTAAAATCCGAAAAAAAATGCAATTTTTTCTACTTATACACTAAATTATGCGTTTATCCAAATCAGAACAGATCAAATTACATAAAACTAAACCGATAGTCTTCTAACCGCAATCCAAATCACCCCACAATTTATTAAAAAGGTATTAAAAAATGATTTATCATATTTTTATTTCGTAAAAAAAATAAAGATAAGCATAAGTTTTTTCAAAGAGTTTATTTAGGATATTTTAACTTTATTAAAAATAATAATAAAAGGGAAAATAAATAAATGGTCGATTTAAGCTTCCAAGTTTTTTTTACTTTAGCAGCTCTGTAGCCATCGGGAAATTTTCAAAACTCCCAATCCACCTAAATTTAAAATGTATACATCTAGTTTTTTAGCTACAGGGTTGTTAAATTTCTTAATTTTAAAACATAAAATTATTCAAGATTTTAGTAACAGATGTTATGAACAAAGAGAAATGAGGTCATATATATGATTTAGGTTTTCTTGTTTGGATATTTTTTATTATGTGGACAACTAATGAAGTTTCAAATTTTATTTAATTCAAATTATATGTTTGTTCTTTTAAAGTTTATCAATTTATATTTTTTTAAAATACCTTTTCTAATGAATTTAATAAAACCCAAATAATATTAAAAGCTAGTAATTTAAAGTATTAAATTATGGGGGGTTTTCGTTTAATGGGCTTAATCTAAACATCTTAAAATTTCCAAAAAAGGAATGATTATTAGTAATGATAGAAGTTTCATTACAAATAAATATCAATGAAAAAGAGAGCGATAGAACCATGGTATTAAGCTCTTGGTATTAGTTTCGTGATATATAAACATGTATTTGTTAAGTTTTTTTTTGATATAACGGAATTTGTTGATTTAATTTTTTTTATATTGATATTTCTTGCATTCAAGAGTACATAATAGTAAATTCTGGATATAAGTTTGTGATATGTATTTTTCTGGAGGCGGGGTGTTTCCTATAGAGCTCATATTAATGAGTTTTTTTTTAAAAAAAGAGTAAAAAAACACATGAAACATGAATAATACCTTATTATAAGGTTGGATTTCTAATTTAATTTTTTAAAAAACTTACAAAGCTAACCTAAACGCGAGGCTAAAAAAAAAGGCAACTATTTTTTACATCCAGACCTTACAACTATTACCTTACACAATAAGCTTTTATGCAAACATAATGTACCTTTATTACAACCATAGTCATATCCATGGAATTCGGTTCATGTTAGCTTAATACTAGCCGAAAGTTAAAAGCGTCGGTAAGAGTAAAGCACATATTAAATGAAAATTTATTTATCCGACCAGGATTTTTTTTCAAAAAAAGGCGGTTATGTTTAATGTTTGAAATAAACATTGGGGTTCTGTATCCGATTTATTATTATTATTTTTTATAGTTTATGTTTTGAAGGGGTATTGTTTTATAAATTTTTTTAGGAGACAACCTGTTATCTTGCTTTTTATTGATATATACATCAGCACTCAAAGAGAAATAAAATTTTGACATTCAAATTCAATCAAATATAATAAACCTGGTCAAAATTGAATTGGTAGGGGGCCTTGTTGGTCCTAAAGCTCAATTTATATATTGAGTTTGGGAATAAACTGGGTACTGAGACGTATTTCGTGACTTGTTAAAGCACACAATTTTCGCTATTCCAAACTATTTCGATTTTGTGAAAAAAAAAAAAAAAGTGAGGCACTTCGGCTGGGCAGATACGTGCATGCAAATGCACGCTTCCCAACCCAGCTCCCACCCCAGCCCCAGC